>JABUQX010066731.1:0-32500 GCA_015478945.1 Trachelipus rathkii | reverse complement strand
AATAATTATTAATAAATAATATATATATAATATTATATAGATTATATATTATATATATATATTATATATAATAATAGATAATTAGTTTATTATAGATATTAATATATATATTAATTAATATATATTAAAACTATATTTATATTATATAAATATATATATAATTTATATATAATAATATATATATTATATTATTATAATATATAATATATATAACCATAATATATATATAATATATTATAATTAAAACACTCCCAGGTGAGATGACTTCGCTATCCTGATTCACACTTAGGTTATATTATATATATCCAACATCTTTGGTACAGAAAACTCTATTAACCCTAGAGCATTTTAGAAAATCATTATTCTATTTATCGACACTAATTGTTTTCACGTAAGTCATCCTCTGGCTTTAATTACTCTTACGGTATGAGTTGTTTGCGCCTTCATATACTAAGTAACTAAGTAATCTATTCTTTCTATTAAGGACTTCTAAATATCGTCTAACTACCATAATTATCCAGAAGATTTTAGCTTACTAATGAGCGTCATTAAGATCTACACTGCTCAGTAGTATAAATACTAAGCAAAAGTGAAAAGTAACTAAGAGTTGCTAGCTCGGTCGTAGCCTATTATATAATAACCATTGACGGAAGTAAAAAATATCTTCATCTATATGTATTATATTGACTAATAATTAAACTGAAACTATTTATCAAACCTTCTTTTTATATCATTATATAATATATTATTATATAATTAAATATTAAAAATAATATATTATATAATAATATATTATATATATAATTAGATTATAATATATATAATATAAAGTATATTATATATATATATATTTATAATTATATATATATATATTATATAATAATTATATTAATGAAGTACTTGTGGCTAAATGAGACTACTTAAAATCTCATCCTCATTACTCCATACGAGAGAGATATTTATAACTAATCACGCAATCCGCGGATAGTATTATTATTTATCACTAGTCTCAGTCATCCGCGGATAGTGTTTTTGACATCCGTACACCGGATATGAGATGAGGTTTCTGACATCCGCACATCTATTACGTTATTAAGGGGGGATTACATTAATAATAATATAAAGATGGGTGAGTAGGGGAAGGGGCGCGTACGCAATACATATGTATCAAATCAATTAATTTCAGTTATCACTGAGATAAACAACATATATCTATAACCATAATGCGGATTAAAATCCTTTTCTTGAATGTGAATAATGATATTTTTTACATCGCCACTTTTTTCTAAATAATTATTATTTCTAAAAATAATAATAATAATAATTTAATTATAAATAATATATAATTAATAAATATATATAATAATAAATTAAATAAGAATTACATAAAATTAAATTGAATTAAAATAAAATATATAATTTCATACAAATACAACTGAAATCCTGTATAATAATATATAAATATAATTAATAATATAATATATATTATATAAATAATTATTCTAAAAAATTTTATCTGATCATTCGGACTTACGACGTCTCGAATCTACCCATTACAACAGGAATTTCTAGATCTACGAATCCTAATCCACTCCACTTGCAACAGGAAATTTATCGACTTATCCACTCTCGACTCCCGACTTCCTTGAGAATAAATTGCTACGTAACTCCACCGTACACTCCCCTCAGTAAATACTCCCGACCGACCTTCCAGACTATCCGAATATCTATCACTGCTAAGTCACCTGATTAATATATTATATATATAATATATAAATATATAATAATAATATATATATATATATAATTTATTTCCTCTCAAAAATTAATGTATATTTCTATAGCAAGAGTTAAAGTCGAAGAACTCTTTCTAAGATATACAACCTTAATACTCATCGTAGTTATTAAATAAATTAAATTTTAATAACGATATAGATAATAAAATAGTAATTACGAGTTAAACTGAATTAATAAATTAGATAATGTGGTTTATTATGTATAAACTCTAATAATTTAGCCAATATAGACTAAATCTAAGTGTATAAGTAAACATTAAAAACTTACTTTGTAAGATAAATAAACTGAAAAACTGCTTATCTCATAGTCAATTCCGGATATGTAAAATTTGTTTGTTTCAGTCACTGCAGTCTAGACTAAGTCTGTTAGTACACCGGGCTTCTTAGTCTAATGATAATTGAGTAAGAATTCAATTTAAATATTAAGCGTTATGGGAAAGATGAATTGTATGTCTAAAGTTTGTAAATTATTCGTATAATAAAGTTGAATTGAATCTTAAGACGTGTTATTGAAGAAAAAGCATATGACAATGCACTTCGTATAAATTTACATTAATCACGTTATATAGGCCTTAGTGTATAAATTATAAGTTTTAAACACTTTTTTAAACGTTATAACTACTAATAATATGACATATAATATATGAAGTTAGAGAGTTTTATATAAAAGCATCCACTTAATCATTCTAAACGACTAGAATATAATTACTAATATAACTGTATTTTTTATTATACAGCCACACAAAGTAATTCATAAACACAGATACTTGACTAAATAAAATTATCTGAGTCTGAAAAACGTTAAAATACCTATTATATTGTTGATTAATGATTAATCACAGCAATTTAAATCTAAACTCACTAGCAATATTTTTAATATTATCCTCAAAAGTAAATAACAGTTACACCGATTCCAATAAAATATAAAATATTTTTAAACAATTTAAAACAATTATCTATAACATCTTTATATAAGGAATATATATAATGATAATTTTGGCAAAGATTATAATTGAAATGCCTTAACGAATTTGAAACCCAAATAATGACATTTTTCAAGTAACTGCCAAACTTATTCATTATGAAATATTTTAAGCTGCTCGAAATTCGCATCCAATTTATAATACACTGGCGGGTGAGTGCTAAGATAATGCACGGATTAGAACAATTCGTAGTCATTTAAAATAAATAAAAATCAAAAATACAAAACAAAAGAATTTAATAATATCTAGAACTACTCGGTATAATATGTATTAATCCTTATTAGATTCTAATTTATCAATTATCACGTATATTCAAAAAATTTTCAACGTGCACTTAATAACTGCTTACCTTCTTAACGGCTAAAATTGTAATTATGTCAACCGCCTATAATAGCGTGAGTAAGTTAATCATTAATTGTGGTAGGGCAGCATAATTCGTATACTTGCTGGTATTATATAATATATAAATGTAATGTAGTGAATGAGGTAGTGATACCTATATATTATGTATTTATGAAGCCAGAACTATTCCTTAAGAGTAAGAAATAGACTTGATAATTATTACCATCTGTATATCTTGTGTGTTAATGATGGCTCTTAAAAGACATAATGACTTATTATTAGAATGAGTATAAACATTTCATTATTGACCTCCAGAGTTCAACACTAATGGACTGTAATGCGATCACTTATAAATACTAATTCCATAAATAAGCAGTGATTGAAATAATGTCACCATATTTGCCAATATGTCACTCTTTTGAACCGGACTATTATAATAAGAAATCGATGTCAATATTCTACAAACTTTATCATAAAGCGCCTTATTTTTCCATTAGAGACTTGATAGATGTACATTATTCATATCAATCTCTACAACACTTAAATTAAATACTCATATTATATATATATACTTAATTAATATACCACGTAAAGTCCGGATAGTCAATTAACGAAATATTTTCAAGTAATTAAGATCGTTTAAGGATTAGGATGATATATTAGTTCTTCTCATTGAAAGAAAGGGAAGTCGCGTAAGGTAATAGGGCTAACTCATTTTAATTACAGATACTTATGAATTAGCTAGACGTTTTAAAAATACAGTATAGGTGATTGAGATGAGCACTATACCATATATCCGAAGAAGTATATATGTAATGCCTATTCGAATGATATTAGACTAATTATATGCAATATAGTCTGCCAAATCTGTTTGTGAAATCGAAATAATTATTCCAAGATTTTTTAATCGGATCCAAACTAAGTCTGATATATTAAGAGACATAAATTTTAATACTAGAGTTCTCGAATTGACCTTTCAATCACATACTCCCATCCTAAAGAAAGCTGCTATTTATAATAGGTAATGCGAGATAAGTTTAATGTGTGAATTTTTACTGCAAATAAAAATTCGTAGATAAACCCACCTAACTGTACATAACAAACTTGCTCAAGAAGCATCTCACACCCTTTATTAAAAGACCGTATATATAGGCATTGTCGCTTATAAAAATTTATCAGACTCCAAATCCTAGTATACTACAAAGCTTATATATATATATATATATATATATAATAATATAATATAATTTATATATATTTATATATTATATAAATAATTTATTATATAATATAATTTATAATATATATATGATTTATGGAACGTAATATATATTGATCGAAATGCCCTAGCAGACATTATACGCGGACTAAATGTCCAAATTATAACACAAACAGTTAATATTGATATGGCAGTGTAATAAGTAAAAGAAATAGCAATTTTAGGATGAGTTTGAGATGGATACTAACGATGATATATAAGAAGCTCATATAAAAAACACCGATGTTATTATGAATCCATAACCAATTATGTCCCAGCGCAATATGGCCAGAACATTTTAGTGAGCAATACATAGCAAGACGAAGCAGAAAATTTTTCTTCCCCACTTTGTTGCTCATATTGCTCGAAACATTCTATACATAGTAAGATGTTCAGTGAAAGCATAGCTCTACACACTATAAGCTCACCACATTATAAAAACATATTTTACGCAAAGCACACACTATCCTGAACCTTAAATACTGTACTATAATAATGAATAGACGGAGCAGAGGTATTACACAGCTACGCCTCTTAACAGACGAATAAAAAGTCTCCGAAGAAACCGAAAGGGTCAAGTTGCTTGTGATATAAGCCAGAGTGGACTCGTGTTCTCAACAAAGAATAACACTGCCGTGCATCTTACTGACAACTAATCCGCTGTCTAACGTATCGCCAATATAAAGGCACAATGCCTTCCGGCCTACCCGGGTGATAGGGACTACACGGTGTGCATTGTGTACGTCAATCTCGAAAAAACGCTTATAGTACCGTTAGTGTCGTAGGAAAACAACCGGTACTTCTCTCACTTTTTTCCCTAAATATTTAGCTAGCCCAACACCTTTGCCTCAAGAAAGAATTATTCAGCGCAGAAACTATATCATTCAGTCGTTTTGAAGAAGTGATGAACACCGAATCTACCTCAAATTCTCTCTCAACAATATCGAAGTTGACAAGAAACATCTTTCACTGCTCTTGCAATAATATCTAATCGCAGCACAAGAGAGAAGTTCGTCTGTTGCGCTTTGACTTATCTACAATTTTCAAACGTCCATGGGATGTCGACCGGTAAACATTAGTTCGTCCGTCCCACCCACTTTCCTCAGAGTATTTAATCCCAAGCAGCCAAATATAAAACTGCTTACACAAAAAGTTGCGACAATGCAGAGTAGGAGACTTGGTCATTCAATAATATGAGTAGGGATGTTCGTCGGCTTGCTTATATTATGATCGTGTGAATTTGTAGCCCTATGAAAAGTAAATTCTAACCCTCTTAACATCAAGACTCACCCACTCAATTGCTATGTTTGGCTGATAACCCCTAGTGCAACATTAAAACTACTGTCATGTTTAAGCTCCAAGCTCGTCCCATCTCTTGCTCTCACCTTCTAAGTATCTCATGACATTTCATTTCCATATGATTATGCGCCCTTAGATATCAACCGACTCCAATACAAAACCCACGAGTTCAATAATTCAAGGTGTCTAAGCAGGTTTTCATCTGTTTTACGTGAGCCCCTTATACTCGCAAAATTCTTTAGAATAAGTGATGAAATAACTTGCCTTATCACGCTTTCTTCATAAAGAATGAAAATATCAACATTACTCCCTTAACAGTGTAGCCTATGAGGTTATCACCTATCTCGTAACCTGCATGATCACTCTGGAAGAATAAAATCCCTAATCATTCCCTTTTAGAGTCTCTGTCTTTACTCTCCAGCTACCTCATGAAGACCAAGCAAAAACTGCATTTATCTCGGTACTGTTAATGACGAAGTACTCTCTTTTCACCTCTCTCACTAGAATTCAACTTCTGTGTTGAGAAGAGACTAAAGTCACATATCGTGGTCAGGAAATATGTAGAGTATAGTAGAGACAAAGAAGCTACAAGATATGTGATGTGGTAATACTACAACGTTCTTGATACCACAAGAAGGAAGAGCGTTTGCACCCTGAGAAGAGCTACTTGGATTGGCCCCACATATTAATACAGTACTGAGACTATGCTTGGTCTGGTTATTAGATGATAAGTCTCTATAGACAATGTTTCATCAATCGACTCACTTGATACCTTCAGTAGATCTAGTCGCGAGAGAGGATATCCCGAATTGGAGCTCCTCGTCTAGTAGTCGAATGAGCGTTGATTAAGCCAAGAAGGTGAAATGTCCAAGAACAATGTGAAAGAGAAAGAAGAACTGGATGTTCTAAATTTATTTAGGCAAAATTAGCTTGAACGTAATTAAAGGAACTTAGCTTTAAAAGTTATCAGTCAAAAACTCACTCTGCCCTATAATGTAATCAATGTGTCCGATATTATAATAACAATGACATTCGATTAGCAACCGATGGCATAAACTTATCCCTCTGCCTAGAAAATTGCTCAGTGTTAGAAATTCTCCAGTTGAGTATTACGTATCCCGATCTAAGAATTCGACGCGTACTCTAAATTAGACAGACCAGACCCAAACAAAATGACAATAGGATCGTAACTGTTGTTAAGATAACAAAATATGAAGTGTAGAGCAGAGTCTGACTTTTGATATCTTCGAAGCTGAATAATAAACTTCATAAGTACTAACCGAAAAGGTGCCCAAAAATATATGAAAAAAGAGAGTCCGGTACCTCCCCACCCGAAACCCTAATGGTATAGCACCACTAGAGACGTTTCACATCAAGCGTACGCTCCCAATAAGCTCTTAGTAAGGGCACGAAAACCCAATATTGGACCTCCTCCTTGAATTGATCCGTAATGCAGCTTAAGATTTAGGAAGGATCAAGGGGTTATAGTTTTTGTGTAATGCCAACCCCAACCATCATAAGCCCTGAATTCCTTGCATTACATTCTCTGAACTGTAATGTGGCGTGTGTTACTATATGGTTCCCTCTTTATACTTTCTGGGGGACGAGTGAGTGTAAATAAAATTATCTACATAAAGATTATTTATCAGAAGACTGAGATGCCAATTATTATATCAATTTACGGATATTTATTATACTAGAAGGTGTAAGTGTTTGCTTTTGATGTATGTGTGATAAGGGGGAGCTTTCAATCATACCTCCCAAAGTCCGCAAGATATGTTAAGTATGAGAACAAAACGAGAACAAGTCAGAAAATAGAAGTACTGGTTATGGCCCTGTGAGGTAACGTCTTAAGACTCCCATAAAAATATTGCCAACCAATGTGCGCTGTCCTCTCTTCGTCTTCAACAGGAACTAGCGATACTCACACAATACTGTCCCGACGTCACTTTTTATGCTTGAGATAGCATTATATAAGAAAGCTTTGATATGTCTGCAACATATCAACACATATAATTATTGGTTTCTAAAAAAGCTAATAAAGAAGACGAAGTAAGTGGAGAACCAAACAAATCTATATAATATTATACCTGGAATTAATCAGGCTTGATTATAGAAGGAGCTCCTTTATGTACATAAGACTGCAATTGAATACAGGTCTTATCTTAGTTGATACCTGATCAGCCATAATCTTAATGACTAAGTCCTATGGGAAATCCGGCATACATTATATTTATGTAGAGTCCTTGTGAGAACTTGATAATATTATCAAATATATTGCCGTATATTTCAGCTGCTCTTATAAATATCATCACTGTATGACTTATGTCGAAGTAAGTTCCTATATCATGTAAATATATAGTGTAAGAGACGATTTCTGACCTCGTTAGTGTACTTAAAGCAACTATTATATATATAGTATTGGATGGATACTTGTAACTGCAGCATAAATCCTATATCACATAGAGATTTCAAGATATATATATATATTAATATATATAATATATAATATACATATATATGGTACTTTCCATCGATAAATTGATATGGTAAGTTGAGTGATGTAGAATAATAGTATAAATTCTTATGTCTATAAGGTAGTACATAAATCTTATTTATACTTCCGTAAATAATTCCCATGCAGACTATCCATAATAATGTACTATGATTCTCACAGACAATATATATATAATGTTCAGTATTCACTTTTGAATCTAAGAAATATAATCTGAATAAAATCAGCTAACTATATAGGTATGAGATAAAGGTATGGATACTAGTGAGATTGTAGTTATACTGAAGGGTGTTTTAGGAGTAACGTTGACAAATTGGAGTATATTAATAGGAAGGCATAATGAATAATAAAAGACAGACATTGTTAGTACATGAATTCTAATTTTCCTTCATCATTTCTTACAGTGATATAATGAGAGTTTAACAGGACTGCTTTCTGATAACTAGAAATGTAAACTCCCTTTTGCATAGTGGAAGTAGAAATATATTAAAGAAAATCCACAGACCGATAATAATAATAAAACTAAATCCTAAAAGCAAGTATTTATAAAATATGACAATAACCTTCCTTCCTAAAATACAATTCTACCATATGGAAGTGTACCTTCATAATATGAACAACAAATATAAAGCGTGCAGTATAACACATAGCCTAAAAGGTCTAGTAAGGTCTTATTCACAGTAACGATCTACCACATAATGGACCTACATAATTAGATGTTATATTCTAAGCTTACTTTTGTATTATTGTAACGAATTAATTTTACTAATACTATATAAATATATAATATAATTAAATTAGCTAGATATCCAGTCTCAAAAAAATTAACAGTTAAAACCCTCAAACATTCTACTAAAAGAAGGTCTATAAGAAACAGAGTTGATATAAACGATATAAAATCACAACAATCAAGTATGGAGATCCATAAATCAACCATAAATTAAGAAGAACTGAAACCTGTAATCATCTCGTAATGAATGTTTTTTGCATGGGATGTCAATCTTTGATTGTAATATATGCTCACAATTAATGTTCGATTATTATTTAAGTGATAAGTCATATCTTGTACTAGCATAGGGTTCTTCTTGTAAGAACCTAATAGTTCGTAAATTAATGTAGACAGTAAATAACTAAGGCACAGACTTATTCATGAGTGTATCTATATACTTGTAAGATGGTGATGGTATATAATAGGTAGATTTGGGATGCAAGAATAATGACTGTTCCTAGTATTAGTTTATACATACAAGTGGTTGTGTTTGTCTATAAATACAGAATATAACTAATTCTTCAAAATCGCTAAATCTTTATCGATTGTTGTTCCGATGATGAGTACGAATTCAGTATGGATACCAATAAGTGTAAGCAGTAAGATTGCTTTTTACTTAACTCTAGATCAATTAAAGCAAGTACTTAATCATGAGTTGAGTGTATTTCGCTTGGATCACATAATTAATACCACTACATATGATTTATTCAATGCATATGGTAATCTAGTTGCCTCACAGCATTACCACAGTCCACGACACATCTGTCTCTTTGCCTTAATAAGGAGATCATAAACTGTGCTATTCTAAGAAAGAAATTGCTATTCTCCATATCATGCACAATACTTATCAAATTTAATATTATCGAGAAGATGTACTTATGAATATATGTAAACTGAAAGATGAATATAAGATTGATGTAATCTTTTTATAATCACACTATCACCTTTTAAATTGTAATTAAAAAGATAATGACTTGTTCAGATGGTACATGAAATAAGAAACTTTTTCAAATTCTTGAATTTCTCCTTTTGAATCAAAAGAAGAACGAGAAGATAAACCAGAAGAAAGGTAATAGAGAATTGTTTAAGTGTAAGATTTTGGAAAGTTTTACAAATCTTTCCAATTATGAATCATTTGATTGTTTCTGTTGAATATGAGGTGATGGAAAGGCATATTGTTCCTTCGTAGAACAGCCTTCAACGTCCAAAAATGAAAATGAAGCTTATCAACCCGATATGACTTATTAACTTGCAACCGGATGAACCTCTTGAAAAAAGTCAACTCCAAGTTCCTTAAGTCCGCAAGTTAGCACGAACTTTTAAATTGAAAGACCGGGACAGGTTTCCAACTTATCTTCCGTCAATATAGCGAGCGCATCTAACTCATGTAAAAAGAGTCAATAATGAATGCTTTATCTATAGAAAATATATGTTCCTTTAATAGATGGTTAATAATGACAAACCATCAATAATTGTCATCCGTGTAAATATTATATATACAATTTAACAAGATACTTCAATTGTCCTTCAGTAAGTACATAATACCCTTCAAATGTAGATTTTAAATATATATTGAAGTTATATAGGCCGTTAGATGTCTCAATTATCTCTCCATATACGGTATGAAAGATTAGTGAGAAAAGAGAGCGAAAGAATGCTTGTCTTGATCTCCGATAGATAAAATCTCCACACTTTTAAATAAGCAGAATCATTTATAAGCTAGAAGGATAATGGACAGCAATTCTACCTTCGAGAGTGTTAAGTAATACTTTCTTTAAAGATATTCACTATGAAACGATCCATCATGAATAATTGGAATTTATAATAAATTAACACATACTTGTCATTTTAAACAGCTGAGCGCTTTAGCCATCTTAATTATGGTAGTTAGGTAAATCATAGTGGCTGATTATAAGTTCTCGCTAAGTTAGATGGCCTATGGTTCAACTTTTTCCATAAATTAATTCAGCCCCCAATATGAAGAAGTTTATTAATCATAAATGATAGTTAGTCTTGGTTTTAATTTACTTCATGACTGTATTGTCACCTTGTTACAAATATATACATGTTTATTTTACAACAAACTTGAATAATCTGTCCATAGAGAAGCTGCGGTCGGAGGTCGGATGTCGAGGAATCGGTTCACGTCGTATGTCAAGCGCTTCGTCCGCAAATCTTCTTATTCCAAAGGTAGGATCCCAAGTGTTCCTCGACGAGAAACATCCCAGAGATAGAAATTTGTGCTTTCGCTATAGTAAGTCCACGAGTGCGGCGCATTTATACCTAAGAGGTACCGCCAAGACTAATATTTCACATGTATAGAAGCGAGTGTCAGCTTGAGAGCTTCAGGAGTCCGGGAGTCGGAGAAAAATATTCCTCTCCTATGAAAACCTAGTAAGGCTAAGGTCTTTGAATAATATACTTAGTCAAGACTCTTCTTATTTCAGATCTAAGTTATTTAGATTTGAATATTGTCCATTAATTTTAAGTTATGAGAAACCGATAGAACTATATTATAGTGTGAAAATAAATTATTACGACTACTGTGCGCATATGAAATTTAAACTATTTGTTCATAATATAATAACCACAATCTATGATCAACTTATTTTATTTTAATCTTATATATCGAAATATAACTATAAACTCGTCTGAGCAATTAAACTGTATACATTGTAACAAAGATATGTATAGTAATATTTCCATACTAGCTCAAATTAAAAATATATAATCTTATGTCTATAATTGGTATGTAAACATTCTGTTACTGAGAATACGAAACTGACAAAACATACTATATGCGCATGTTGCATTGTAAGACTAGATCGCTAAGAGAGCGACTCGAGACCATTACTCTTGTGCTACCTTACGAATAAGAGTGTATGCAGTATAAGATATCGAAATCAATTCATCGCTACTAGCATTAGGCATTGACCCGCGAGAGCAAAAACACCTAATCCGCGGATGCCGGATAGTAAAATGTCGAATCCATAATCGTACCCAGAGCACTGCGCCATAGGTACGCCGTGAGTGTACAAGATCACCTATCAAGACCATAGAACACTCTGCGCATATGAGGGATCTTATAAGTGCATACATTATACCCACCAAACACCTGCTCATCCATAAGACTATGTAAATCGAATAATACATAACATACTGCAGCACAGGACTTTATGTCAAGCGAAAACATTCAACTACGCACAATTAGGCTATGTCGGAAAATCCTAAACCACTGTATGGCATAGTGGACCTATGTCGAAAATAAATAACATACACGCGCATAAGTACTAATATGTGTTCAATAAAAGAATCAAACTAAATAACGTCAAATAGACTATTGGGGCGAAAAATCATAACACTGCGACAGTAACTTATGATACAGTGGAATAACTAAAATCACGCGCATAGGCATGTAAACCATATAACTCATATATTTAACAAATGAAAGTGGAAGTTCAACTATGACCTAGTATCGAGTATATATAGAAAGATTTATACTCCATGCGCGGCCATTAATAGTCTATATCGAATAATAAGATAGACGACGACACCGCTAGCCAATAACGCGTCTGTATCGTTCAATAATAGATATTACCTATCAAGCACCGTTGTCATACAAATCTAGTAATCTAGGCTCGGAAAAGTCAACAAATGCCCTGCATGAGCTGAACCTTATGTCGAGTGAACCGAGTATATTCTGAAGCCGGCGTGACGAAATAAAGACAGATGCTTATTCAGCTAAGAACGACACGAGAACATAAAGCCGCCCACTAACCTGAGTATTATGTGAAACCCTAAAGGCTCTCGAGAAACAATAGCCCCGAAAATAAAACAAATGCAAATTCTGCTACCCTAAATAGACGTAGTCGAAAAATAATACACCGCACATAGGCTATGGCAAGTTAGGAAACAAACACTGCACATAGGCTATGTCGAAAAACAAACACTGCGCACAGACTATGTCGGAAAACAATCACCGCGCATAGGCTATGTCGAAAACAAACACGCGCATAGACTATGTCGAAAAATAAAACCATGCGCATAGACTATGTCGAAACATAAAACACATTGCGCATAGACTATGTCAAAAATAAACCCTGGGCATAGACTATGTCGAAAAATAAACCCTGCGCATTAGACTATGCTTGAAAAAAACAAGCATCGGCGGCATAGAACTATGTCTGAAAACAAGCACTGCGCACAGACTAGTCGAGAAAACAAATCACGCGCATAGGCTATGTCTATCGGAAAACTATGTCGAAAACACAACTACTGCGCATTAAACTATGTCGGATAACAAACTATCTGCGCATAGATAAGTCGAAAAATAAACACCGCGCATAGGTAGACTATGTCAAAAAACAAGCACTGCGCATAGACTATGTTGTGAAAACGAGCACTGCGAAAACACAGGACTATGTCGGAAAACAAGTCACCGCGCAATAGGCTATGGTCTATGTCGAAAAATCTATGTCGAAAAAACAACTACTGCGATTAAACTATGTCGATAACAAACTATGCGCATAGATAAGTCGAAAAAGTAAACACCGCGCATAGGCTATGTAATAAAAACAAAACAACTGCACATAGACTATGTCGAAAAAACAAACACTGCGCACAGACTATGTTGGAAAAACAATCACCGCGCATAGGCTATGTCGAAAACCAAACACTGTGCATAGACTATGTTCGAAAAATAAACACTGCACATAGACTATGTCGAAAAACAATAACAAACTGCACATACGATTGCAATAAACAATCACCGCGCATAGGCTATGTCGAAAACCAAACACTGGCATAGACTATGTTCGAAAAATAAAACCATGCGCAATAGGACTATTGTCGAAAAATAAACACCGCGCATAGGCTATGTCGAAAAAGAAACAAACACTGCGCATAGACTATTCGAAAAATAATATGCGCACATAAACTATGTCGAAAAACAAACACTGCCATAGCTTATGTCAAAAAAACAACTCACCGCGCATCATTGCAATGAAAACAGTCACCGAGCATACAAAATGTCGAATGTATAAGAAAAATTATTGAATGCGCACATGGACATGTTGAAAAACAACCACACTGCGCAAGCAAAATGTCGAATTTGAGAAAATTATCGAATTTATATAAAAATATCGAATAATGCGCACTAACTGTCGAAAAAAAACCACTGCGCATGCAAAATGTCGAATGTAGAATATATATTAAAATATATATCAAAAATAACTGTAGTAATTATTTTTTCAAGTTACTTTTTCCGAGTTGAATAAACTTGAAGAACAATTTTGTAGAAAAAATTATCAAACACGTGACTTTAATTTTCCCTTTCAAATTAAAAAAAAAGGTTTGGAAACTTAAAACAAAAATCAAAAAAAAAAACAAAAAAAATTTCCTAGTAAATCTTTCAATCAATAATTATATATAATTGATACGCCCAACATATGGAAATAAATCGCGCTTGAATATGCCTGTCTAGTCTCAAACTCTATGCAAGAAAAAACTTTAAGTTTGCCTTTCATAAGGTTTAGACAACAAATTTGAACTCTGATACTGATAGAATATTGAAAAAATATTAACAAAAAATTGATTCCTATAAAATATTGAACATTTCAAAAACTTCAAAAATTAACTAACAATTTCAAAAATTATTAAAATTGTATCTATGTGAGTAGAAATTTTATAGATACAACCTTAATACCATCGTAGTTATTATATTTTTGAATTAAAATAGTAAACTTTACGAGTTAAAACTCAATTACATAAAGTGTTATGTGTTTTAATGCGATAAATTAATAAATGCGAATTATCCACCTATGGTGAAAGGAACATAAAAAACTTACTTGGTTGAAAAACTGAAACTTCTTATCCTAGTCCAAATTTCGATTTGAAATTTGGTTTCAACACCGTGCTACAGTTTAGTACCACCGCTTCTTAGCATAGGTAGAAATAATTCCTAACAATACGTATTGTCTTAAACGTATTTTCGATAATAAAGTTGAATTGAATCTTAAGCGTTAGTTATTGAAGAAAAAGCGTTACAATGCACTCGATAAAGTTACATTTAATCACGTTATATAAGGCCTTAGTGATTATAAGTTTTAACACTTTTTTAAACGTTAACACTTAATGCAAATATATGAAGGGAGTTTTATATAAAAGCATCCACTTCTTTCGAACGACAGAAATTACTAAACTTTTTTTTTACAGCACAAGTTCAATCAGCGACTTGACAGTACGAGGTCGAAAACGTAAAAGCCTTGATTTTGAATAATGATTCCAGCATATCAACTCCAGCTATTTAAGTTCCTCAAAAGTGTTACGGTTCACGATTCCAATATTTACAATTTAAAACACATAACATTTTTTAAGGATATCATTAGATTTGGCAAAGAGTCAATAATTAAAATACATACGAATTTGAGACCAAAAGCATATTCAAACGCAAACTTTCATTACGAAATATTTTAAGCTCTCGATTCGCATTCCAATTTTAATAATATATATATATATATATATATATATATATATATATATATATATAGTATATACTATATATATATATAATATATTATATATATATATATAATATATATATATATACTATATATTATATATATATATATATATATATATATATATATATATATATATATATATTTTTAAAAAATATATATATATATATATATATATATATATATATATATATATATATATATATATTATATATACTATATATATATATATATAATATACATATATATATAATATATATATATATATATATATATATATATACCAGCTAAAAAGTTCCGAAATTTTATGATATGATTTAATTTACTCTAGTAAATAAGGAGATTTCCATTATATTATGCTTATGAATAAGGAAATTGTTACATCATGTTAAAAATAACGTTTGATTTACATTAAATTCCAAAAAAAAAAAAAAAACATTGATTTTTAAAATCAAAGAGTAGATGGGAATTGGAAACTGCAAAACATTTTTTTTTTCATATTTAACTGCATTTAATTTTCATTGCTTTGCAAAACTGACTGTAGATATAAAAAAATAAACTTCTATATAAAAAAAAGAGACTAATTATAGAATAAAATTACAGAAATTTTTTTAAAGTTCCATGGAAGAAATTATCAGTAGATAGAAAGTTGCTAAACTCTACGTTCACTTGAAAAAATGAATGGAACCACAATCTCCAAGAAGACTCACCGTGAGAAAAAAGTCCCTCCATGACGATGTTGTCATTATTTATTTTACAAGCATTTGATATCAGCTGGTTGAGTCATTCTCCTAATCAATCAAGGAATTTTTATTCATTTAATTACGTAAGTAATTGAGATTTAATTTTCTGCCTTTAACTAAAATTAATTTTATACAAATCATATAAATAATATAAATATTTATTATTAAATATTAATACTATAATGAATTATAAATAAAGTCAATCTTCTATATTTCAGATTACTTTATAGCACGAGATAGAGAATATATATATATATATATTATATTATATTAATATATATGATATATATATATATACTATATATTATATATATTAATATTAATATATTATATATATATACATAAAAATTTATATAACATAACTCAATTTCTAATAATAAATCATGCAGATAAATATGTTAACACTGGTTACAGATTTGACGATATATTAGGGATCACCATAACATACTTTTGCACCACCTATTATACTTTATTCCTCACCAGACCTTTAAACCACATTGGAGAAATAAATAGTATATTATAGACGTAGAATAAATACTTGAATAATAATAATCTCAAATTATGTTAATAATAGAATATAACTATAAAAGCTTCTTAGGCTACTATTAAATAAGTGAAGAGTTTGCTTACTGACTATATTCTTTATCGTATAAATAATCTGTGACCTCGAGCTGAAAAGATGCTCGCAGTCATTAACTTATTAGAAGGGAGCATGCTAAGTAATTCCCTGCAGAGTATATCTGTCAAAGCTGTGAGTTGAGAGAAAATACTTATATAATTAATCAATCACGACAATACAAACCAATGGATTCTTATATTATCCGATTCCAGAGTATTTCACGCTTTTGTATACTATCGTATATCTCAATTATAACAGAGGTCTTTACAACCTTATAGTAATCAAACTCTTCATCGCTGCTTAAGCCATAAAAAGAAACGTTACAATGGATTCTTGGTAATGGTTTTACACTATACAGATAAGTAATGTGATCTGTTTCTGCTTACTCTTTCCTTTTATTATATGGCTGGTGATAATTATTCTGCTTAGTGATAGCTATTTTTTTCCATCACATGGCATTATCAAATAAATTTAACCCTGTGTGAAACACGTGGTTCAAGAAAATTTGGTTTGTATCTAGGATCCGAAAATGTTACTATTGAGTAATATTGAGCTTAATATCGTTTTGAGCAAGATTTTTGAGAAATATTCTAATTAATCATCTTCATCACAGCATTAAAGTGTTTCTAGTCACCTTTGTAAAGTTCCTCTTACTTTTGATATCAATGCACAGACATTCGTATATCACACGCTTTATCATCAGTTGTGACTTTAGATAGGAATCCTGTCTGGCTAATAACAAGTAAATTATTTCACTAAGATATAGTCTCAGTTACCTCTTCTAAACGTTTAAAGAAGTAGTATAATATTGTAATTACGTTATTAAAAAACGATGTCATACACGCATATACAGAGCTCGTCAACCTAATATTTAACACTTTGAGATATTGTTCGCGAAGCATAATGAGGTAGGAGAATCAGTTCATTTAATTTCTCCCATCCCTTCATCAATCACACGAGAAAAATCAAATCTAACTATTAAAAGAGAACCAGTTACAGACCTTGAACGTTACTAGAAAAGAATGTGATGGAGGAAAAAGTAATTTTAAATATCTTCTATTTATATTTCATATGAATGAATACATTGCCCCTGCATCTATCCGCAGTGTCACTACCTAGAAAGATCGTTGCGGATGCGGATGCGAATTACAAGTTCATCACGTATTGCGGAGAATAGACACAGAAATTATGGTCCAGTGTGCTTTCGACCTCAATCTTGTTGCAAAACCTCACCTCTCTTAGCCCAATTACCCGGATATTTCTACGACATTCACGCGTCTATGGACATGATTCTCTAAGAATATTCTCCATTTTGAATACAAAGTGAGTTAATTTAAGTATATATTATTCTACCATAAAATAGCAAGCAATAAAGCAGAAACATTAATACACATAATTCTAAATAACAGTAATAATGAAATAATAATATTAGTTAAAACATGTAATGATAGCATCACTGAATGTGGCCTATTTGCGATCAAATATGAATTGAAGTGGCTGAGAGTGTGTTTCCCTGATCTAACAGTGTGATGCTCCGGAAGTATACCGAAGATGTATTTTTATGTTATTAAAGATGGTTAAACATTGAATAATGATCGAGGCGTTCTTAGTAGTGGAAGTCCCGTAATGAAACATAATATTTTTGTAAGTGCGCGTAGTACCGGTCCGGCATGTCCTGATCCCGCTACAAATCCAATGACACTTTGAGAAATTAAGCCTCGGACCATACAGCGAGTCCCCTCCGAGATCCCGCAAAATATATCCTTAAATATCCTTATAGACTCACGCCATCCACTCTAGAAATCAATTAACCTAATCACTATATACTAATACCTAAAATCACTAATATCCTAATCCTTATACCTTCATATTAATCCATAGAACAAAAGATAAAAATAAAAATAGAAAAACATATATCATATATATCACTCCCTAATTAAAGTAAACAATCCTATATATTTAGAGTGAATATTACTAATAGAGGCACTCTACGTGAATTTTTTTTTATACCGTATAACCCACCCGTTCTCAGTGTGATTAAGCTGTATTAAGTATAAACTTTTGCATATAAATTTAATATGAATATATAATATATTATATAAATATTGTATATATATATATACATTAAATAATAGATAAGAACTTTAATAAAAGATATAAACAGAAAAAGAAATACTTTAAATGCATAAATATATATATATTAAATATATATATTATATATATATTAATATATTCATTTAATGGGTATTTACTTGATATTAATCTTATTTCCGTATTAATGAGGATCTTTCACCAGAAATGGTATTTTTATATAATATAATATAATTATTTTAAATATGATTATCTCATCTAAGTAAGGATATATATTATCTTTTTAACCAATAAGATAACTATTTTATAAATTAAAATATGAGATTGCCAGTATCGCCCTTAATCAATCAGAGTATTGTATACGAAAAATAATACCTAATTAATAGAATAAATGATTATAAGTTAAGTAAGGATTAAATATATTAGTCTCGTCTCCAAGACCAGTACCTATAACTACTTTAACGTTATCTAATAACCTCATAATACTCTAATTAAGTATATTATTTATTAATTTAATAAAATAACATTATATTGCCATATATTACAATAATTGCTTAAAGAAAAAATGTGAAAATAACAATTTGAAAAAGTAATGTAAGCGTTCTAAATTCATATTCGATAAATATTAAAAAAAAAAAATTAGCCAATTGATGGATACAATAAAAATCTAGATATTACATTATACTTGAAACTAAAAATTAAATAATTAATTATGTAAGAAATCTATAAGTTACTATTCAACGGACAAATTTTTTTTGTGAATTTAGAAGTCAAACTTATAATAATAAATAAACTATAAATATATTAATATAATAAAATTTGAAAAATATAATAATATATATTATAATGTTTTAGTATAAAAATTAAAATTTATAATAAGAAAAAATTAAATTGCAATATCAACAATGGTGCGGAAACTATCATGGAAAATATTAAAAATATGATATTTTCATAGAGCTTGTGAAAAAAATCTAATGACATAAAACTAATTTCTTTAAATATAAATAACGATGAATCTAAGTAGTGATAAAGAGAGACATCTTCTTCAAATGGAATACGGTTATCAACGAAATTAATAGAGTCCATTATAGTCTGTAAAGGTAAATGATCACTTGAACCTAACTAATAACGCCTTGTATAATAAAAAAATTCCTATTGTAATACTTTTTTATTTATCTATTTATTATCATTTAAAATATTTTAACATTATTTAATATATTATTAATAGAATAAATAATACTACTATATAATGAACATATAAATTTATAATCCCCTATACTATATTAAGAATTTATAGTGTAATATAATAAATAAATTCCAAGTTGTCAAAATGAATGTACTTGTTAATATATAATATATAAAAGATTAATAGTATTATTATAAAGAGCATAAGTTACTTACTAGTTATTATACAATAAATCTTAATACCTCGATTTACTCAATAGTGATAATTTAAATTTAATCCGGGAAACCTTCGTGTCTTCTTAAAAGTGTTAATCAACGTCGATTAGCATAAGGCTAAAATTCATAATAAATGATAGTGTGTATTAAACGAACTAAATCACATTAGTGCGTTGCTTCGCTCTATTTCAGTTCTAAATTAGCAAGTTTGTTACTTCAATATTGACTATTAAAGTAAATCAGCTGAAAGGAGGCGAGGATATAATCATTGAAGTAATAATATATTTACAACTGAGATTATTTATCGTATTTTACCAATCTTTACGTATAAATGAATCTATAACATAATACGTATTTTGATTTCTAAGTCAATTACACTCTCATGAATATGAATTAACGAAATTTAAATAACACTTATTCATTATTATAATATTATTAAAAATACATATAATACTACTATTCTGATAAGTAAATTTATTATAAAATTATCTATATATAATTTAAAATGATGGATAATAAATATATTTAACAATATGTAATAATAAAATCTTTCAGCCTTTGTAATTTATTATATTCCCTTGCCCAGTTATGAGAAGCCAAAATCATCTTAAATAATAAAATAACTGTCTATAAACTATAAATATACTAAAAAATTTAAAGTTAGCCGTAAAAAAATAATAATTATATAATAAAAATATATAAAATAAATATATAATTAATAAAAATAAATAATTATCAAACTTTCGATTTTATTAAAGGAGTTATATTTTAAAATTATAATAATAAAATTAAATATAATAATTAATATATATAATAAATTTAAAATTTAAATTAATAATAATAAAATTAAATTAAATATAAATAATTAATAATAATAATTAATAATAATAAATTAATAATAAGAATTATATTATAAAAAATAATTAAAATAATAATATAATATAATCATAATAATGATATATTTTTCATTTACAATAAATATTTTATTTCTTTAATGAATCATCATATGACTTTTGAAATAATAAGTATTAAATACATGAAAAATATATATAAAGATTTTATCATTAGTATATTATTTAACTTATTTAATGTTTTTTGATAAATCATTTAAATTGATTAAATTAGAAAATTATTAATATTGTAATAAATGAAATATTATAAATTGTGAAATAAATCAGGAGGAAATGCTATAACTGTAAATTTAAAAAAGTAGCATAAAAAACTATTATATAACAGGATTCGAAAATGAAATTTTGCAGAAGAAAGGATCTAACTGAAATGTGAAGATTTGGGTGCTAATAAAATGTATGTACTTCTCAAAACATATGTTATAACGAATGTATTGATAGAAAGATTTGAAAAGTGATAGAAATCACTTTCAACAGTAAAATTAATACTAAAATTTAGATGTAAAAAGAAGAGCTGATAAGGTAAAAAAAATAGTCACGACAATGTAATGTCAGAAATAAAGATAATATAATACATAGGAAGAAATTATAGAGTTAATTAAATTGTAGAGTAAATATATAAATTTCTAAGGTAATAATAATTAATATGCAATTTATATAAGAAAACAATGGATAAAAACTGTCGGTGTATAGATATGTCATATAACAATACAAGTAAAAATGAGTTAAATAAATAGAATAATTGATTTATCAAGAGGAGTGTAATCGTAAGCAGATTATGCAATGTTATATGCATGGATAGGTATTAAGTAATAGTAACTAAGAAATGATTGCAATAAAGTCTAAAGTCAAATTTACCATATATAAATGTTAAATATATATAATGGTAGTCTAAAAAGGATGTTATCTAAATAACAGAGATATAAATTAAATATAGTGAGTGAGTGTATAAATATTCTGTATAGAGAAATATGATGTAGAAGGTATAAATTATATTTAGTGAAATAAAAAAAAATTGTTTGTAAAGTGTTATTTGTTCTGAATATGTATGTATAATGATTAAGATAAATGATTGTGTGGAAATTAAATTTACTTTAAAAGGGAGGTAAATAACCACCTATGATAGAGAGATGTTATGCAATGAAAGTAAAGGGAGAAATATATAGGTGTGTATATAATATATAAATGTCCGTGATATTCAGGAATACAAGGAAGTAGTAATTACTAATACTATCTAGAGCCATGCTATATTGTGAAGTTATTTTCTGAAATAGTTACTAAAATATAAGTATATAATATAAATACAAATATGGTAATAAGTAAAACTAGAGAAGGTTTTAAAAACTATCAATGTTGAGTAATTGAAGTCTGAGAGATTAAGGTAAGAAGCATAATAGTTAAATTAGTACATATAGGATAAAAGATAGGGCAAAGCTAAATCAATAAAGGTATGTTTTTGATGAATTAAAAAAGCCTTCTAATTTTATGGAAATAGTTATAGATGATAGTGCGAATTAATAATATAATTTAGATAAATTGACCTACATAGTATAAGTCAATTCTAACTCAAGAGAAAAGTAGTGTGAATATATAAGAATGACACTTAACTTTAAAGGTATAACAACCATATTTTTGTCAATAAATCTACCGAAAGTTTTAAAATATTTAGCTATATTTGTTCTACCTGTATATACTAAACGACTGCACACCTAATACTCCTCTGGTATTGATATATGTGGGAATGTAATAAATATTATATAATATTATATATATATATATTATAATATATAGATAATTATATAAATATTATATAATATTTATATATATAATATATATATATATTAAATAAATTATATATATATATTATATATATATATATATTAATATATATAATTAATATTTTATATATATATAATAATATATATTAATTAATATAAATTATTATAATTATATAGATATATATATATATATAATAATTATTAATATAATTATAATTAATATATCATTAAATATATAATATATATATATATTAATATATAAAGTAAAGATGAGTTACTTTCATTGTCAATATCTCTATATACTCTATTTAACTTATATAGTTTCAGTGCAATAAATAGATATAACATCATATAAAATAGCGCTACATAAAATCACTTCTATCTCATATATATTTTTATTGTATAGGTATTATAACAACCAATTACTTATACTTTTTTTACTCTATCCAATACTTGTCTATGTTTGCCTATATTTAACTATTATCTTTCTCTCTCTCTTTACTCTCTCTCTCTCTTACTCTCCTCTTACTCTTACTACTCTTATATATCTATCTCTTCTCTCTCATCTCTCTCTCTACTCACTCTCTATCTCTCTTCATCTCTCATCTCTCATATATAATATATTATATATAATATAGTATATATATATATATATATATATATTAATATATAATATAAACCGTATATTAATATCATAAATGTGTGATATGTAAATAATATACCGGTATATATAATAATATAATATAATTATATATATATACATAATCAGGTATATATATTAAATTAAATACATCCATATAAACTAATAATAATGAGTGATTGTTAATTGAGATATTATAAGTAAAGCTACTTAATTAAGTTTGTAAAATGTTGATATTAAACTAAAAGTATTTAATTAAGTTTATATGGTAAAGAATTGTGTAATGATTCTCATTAAAATGATTGCATTATATAAAGTTACTGATATGTAATGATAATTGATTAATCAGAAGTCAATACTGATAAATAATATAACTCTCCTAAAAATCGATGTATGATAATGCTACTGATTTTGTTTAAAGTAATTAACATTTAGGTAATAATAATTATATAATTAAATATATATAGCGTCAATAATTATTTGTTATAATTATTATATATTATTATATATATATATATATTATATATATATAATATAATTATTATGTATGTTAAGTGTATATATAATAACCTGATATATATATATATTAATATATTAATATAGATATATATAATAATATAAATATAATATTATAATATATATATATCTATATAGATATATCATATATAATATATATATATATGATATATTATATCTATAATATATATTATAATATATATATATAGATAATATTAATATATTATATATATATATATAATATAGATATATAATATTATAATTAATATTATAATATATATATAGCTCAGTTGATAAGTTCATAATTATATGATATATTATATTATAATATTAAAAAAATAATAAAATAATATATAAATATAAAATCAAAAGTATATTACCTACTATGATTGAATAGACTACTATCCATTCTTATCTGATCCTTGGAATAATCAAGTCTTAGTGACTATTGAGCCCGGGTATTATATATATCATCACTTTAGTCAAAGTCGGTTATTCATTGAATTTTCGTGATATCATCGAGAGTATTACATGTATAGATTCTATTGGTCAGTACATAGTGAAGTTTACTTACTTGCTTTTACGAAAAGTTGCGTTTTCTTATTGATAATCTCGAAGTTTCTAGTCTCTTAGTAGAGCATAAGCAAGTGAGAAGTGGTCTGTGAGAATGATCCCATATGATAAGAGAATAGAAGAGAAGAGAATACTTCAAAATAGGTACCAGTAGGAATGACCTATTATATTATCTACAATATTTTTTTCTATATATTTATGTCCCAAAATTTAATTACCCCGCCAAATCTAGAGGTATATAGTATTCGTGAAATGAGTAATAACCAATAATATTTAGTAATGACATTCCAATAAAGTAAAATTATATAGTATGAAATCCTTCAAGAGGTGACAGAGTCATATAAGTCTTTATAGTAATTTTAATAAACTAATATTTTTTAAATAAGTTATCAATTTTACTACCGGTATAGTTATATTTAAACTGAATTTACCTGTAGTTTTAAATTTAATTTTACTATATTTATTGAGAAATGTTCTATAATGCACTTAAAATTCATATTTTAATTGAGGAGTAGATTTGACGTTGTTATAGGTAAAAGTATAAAATATATTTTTCCGAAAGTGGTTAACATTCTGTAACCACCTACCTTTAAAAAATTACTATAACATTAACAATAAACATTTATCAAAACACACCAATATCGTTTATAATATAAGTATTATAAAACACCATTTAATAATATATAGGCGATTCATACGTTTTAATAAGTAATAGTAGTTACATAATTCTATTTTTTGATATGTTATTATTTGACTATCCTAAGTATGAAGTAATAGATTGACTTACCATATTAGCTTTAGTATCTTTTAAAAAAATTATCAAAGGAATAAATATTAATAAAGTATATAGGTTGTTGTATTACGTATAAAGTAGCGACATATCTTTATCCAAGGTATAAGGGTAATTTTTATTAAATTAGCTTAATAATTATCATTGTGAAAATAATTATTTATAAACACTGTTTTAGTAGGTTTTAGACACTGATTCAGACTCCTTCTCCAACTCTATCCTTCTTCCGACTACGAATCCGTCTCCTTTCTCCACTTCTCTTATGTATTTCGTCCAGATTTCTTCTTTTTTCAGAGGCACCCCCTTCCCCTCCGAAGGCGAGGCTTCCCTGTTATACTCCTTAGGTCTCCGACTCTCATTACTCACTTCCTCCTACATATAGCAAATTCCATAAATTTTGATCCTTCTACAGGTATTTCTATTTAGTATTTTTATGGTGCCAACAATCACCCTACTAGATAAGGTGAGCCTCTTATGGGTGATAATATTATGTAAACTTAATAGCTGATTGACCTAATATATATATATATATATATATATAAATATATTATATATATATATATATATATTAATTATATATTATTATATAATTATATATTATATATATGAATATATATATATAAATGTTGACATAGATAGTTAAACAAAAGATGAAGAAAGAAAAAAACAACTAATGAGAAAAGCTATGTAATCTGTCATTAAATAAGACAGGTTTTTAGTAGTATATTTACAACACATATAGAGTAATAATAGTATAAATCAATCGTTATGTTCGTATTATTGGTGGGGGTGAGTAAAATGTATGAGAGGATCTTGGAAAATAATAGATATATTATAGAATGAGATCATATGATACAGATGCACCAACATGTGCTACTGAAACTTTAAAAATTATAGGTATATATATATAAGCTAACGGTTATTTCAGACCATAGTAGGATAAATATAAGTAACCACAGAATTCACTATAATATTTTTATATATTGAAAGATGCTAATCAGATAGTAATAATAAATTTATAGAGTGGAATGAGAGGCTAGTATATGTTGCATTCTAGACTTGAAAAATCATATTCGATGAGATATATAAAGGAGAGCTGGGATATAAGTGTTAATAAGATCCGTATTGTATAATATGCCACCCCTTGCATGAAAATCTGAATTGCATGCCCAATGCCCATTAAATGATAATGTAGTATGAAAAATCCAATATAATTATAGTCTAGATAAAGGCGAACAGTGAAATAAGAAGAAGAGATATAAAGTGTTGAAGTAAACTCGAGCGAACAGCTATATGACTAACGACCGAATAGATCTATATTGGTGCTTAACCGTATGCTAAATATGCAGGTAGCTTAAAGACCTGGTGAAGACGGTTCGAACCTCCTGCACTTATTCCAGAGAGTGATGGCCATAAGTTAGTCAGATAAGTCAACCCGAGTCAAATTGATTATCTATATATCGAGAGGAATGAGCCCGTTCGGACCTACTGAAACTGAATAAAACTTTCTAGAGGGACTTGCGAAGAGTACCACTTTGCAAACCTCCAACGTGAGCCTAGTGAATGAAGAGTTGCGAAGTCTAAATGCGTGGAAGCACGATAAGTCCTATATGTTACGAATCACTAAAACGAGAAAACGAAATAATATGAATTGAAAAGAATGGAAAGCGAGAAAAGCTAAATCTGACTAGATGAATAAGATTATAAGATAAGACGCAATTTCAAAAGGAGCTTCGCCAAGTAGTAAATGATAATATTAATTACAAAGTTTCATCTTGGGTCTACTATTAGTTAAAGTACTGAATAAAAGTGATAAATGAGATAGAGATATCCTAAGACGAGTTTATACAAAACTAGAAACAAAATGAAAGATTCTAAATTTAATGTAGCTGAAATATCTAGAAAGACGTTATCGTATTTCTTAAACCAGTAAATCAGGATGAAAGATATAGGTGTTTCATTCTTTACTACTTCAACAACGCTATTCCAGTAAATGTAAAAGATTTAGAGCTTTTAACGAAAGCAGTTGACTCAACTAATGGAACCCAAGTATAAAAAGTTTTATAGAGAAGAAACGAAAAAAGTTTGTTTGTATTGTAACTATACTGATTCTCTAGTGGACAGTGATACCGATACATAAAGCATATATAATAATAGTATACTCTATCAGGAATAGAGAAGTACTTATTACATTAATGAGAGGTAGAAATACCTAGAGAGACAGAATGGGAGCTAAGATTATGTAGTGAGTAATCTTAGGAGAGTGGACCTGTGAGCCCTTGTAATATCCTAGTGGAGAGAGTAACTAGTATTAAATAAATAGTAGTTTGGACTATGTTAAAAAAGTAAATATTTATATATAATATATTAATATATATAATATTAATATATATAATAGTATATATAATATATTAATATAAATATATATTATATATATATATATATATTATTTAAAGTATATATTAAATTAAATGTAAATAATATATATATAAGTAATATTATAATATATATAATATATTATATAATTATATATTATATACTATTATTATACTTATTATATATATATATATATATTATATAATTATATAATATATATTATATAATAATATATTATATATATATATATATATTTATAATATAAATATAAATATATATAAATATTATATATATATATATATATTATATATGTAATGATATATATATAATATATTAATAATTAATATATAATATATATATAATATATAATATATATTATAATTAATATATATAAATTATTAATATTTTATTATAATTTAAATTTATTATAATATATATATTATAATTAAATTAATATATATAAATATATAATATATATTATTATATATTATATATTATAATATATTAATAATATATATATATATATATTATATATAATATTATATAAATAATAATTATAAAAAAATATAATTATATATATATAATATATATTATATTATATATTTATAATTATATATATATATATATTATATAATATATAGTATATATATATATATATTAAATATAATATATATATATATATATATATAAATAATATATATATTAATATTTATAAGTATATATAATAATATTAGTATATATTAATTAATAATATAGAGAGAGAGAGGAATGACGAGTAACTGCATATGAAAAAGAGAGTAAGAATAAGAGAGATGAGGTAAAATGAGATGATAAAATAGCGCCAATCTACATGTCATCCAAGTCGAGTATGGGTAAAACCTCCCATTAGCTAATTTGAGTGTAGGTGTAATATTATCATCATGACACTCCATGCTCAATAGTTCGGCCCAAATCTTGGCGCACATATATCTTACATTCTCTTTTATACTTAAGTTGACTCTCTGAATATAATACAATATAAACACAGACTCATAATAATAATAAATTAAACTTATTAATATAATCTACTATTACAGATTACCTTTTTGTCCTAATATATTGTCTGTGTTGTTAAGGAAAAGTATATATCTCAACTAGACGTTAATACGTTCTGCATTTTTGTAGATATGAGTGAAAGTATATAAGTATATTATTATATATTTAATTAGTAGTTTAGTTTTGAATGTTATAAAAGAAGTCACTCCCTTACTCTATATCATTTATCCTTCTTCATAGGAGTTCTATAATGCGTTGTCTCATAAATCGACGTAGTCGTAAAATGAACGCCTAAGCGCCTTATTATATAATTTCGGCAAAAGATGTTAATTCATCGTCTTATAATATATATATAATAACATTGAAATGTTAAAGGAATAAATAGCGAGGCAGAAGTAGGAAGATAATATAAGTGTAATGTGTTGATGCAAAACTAGAAAGAGGTAATAAATTTTTATAAATTTTCTTGCGTTTACTGAAATAATATGATGATGATACGTTAGAAGCGTATAAGTGATATGGAGTCATATAAGAAGTGAGCGTGTAGTGTTGATAGATGATTACAGGTATATTAGGAGGGTGTCTCCAGAAAAGAAGTTCTATTAGATTCTTAACGTATATAACTGCGGTGTCCGCTAAGCACGCCATGAAATGTGACGTTGGCGTGGATAGCCAAATGATCAAATAAATGTTTATAATAAAAATGCTCGAGATTTTAAATATTAGGAGCCAAGCAGACGCTACAAAGTATAGAAAGCTAAAAATGCCCAACAGTTTGCCTTTTACTTTCCCAAGATTATACAGATATATCGGCTGTCTACACTTATTCCCTGAATGAGGATAGTATCCTGATGAGAAGAAATATCTCCCAGACCGAATTTAAGAACTGTAAGTTTATTTTAACAAGTGTGACTCACTAGAATATAAATTCTCGATATATTGAAATTTTGTGAAAGACGGTATATGAGTTGATGTTAGTAGATGCTATCAAATTGATTATGTGGTTATTACTAGCTTTATCTTTGAATTGTTGGAAATTAAAGTAGTAGATCGAAAAAGGTGATTGATTAAATAATCTAGATAGGTGACCATTGTTGTGTTGCTATATGGGAGAAAATTAAGTAAATGTAGTTTAGGAATTTAGCGTGATTTGATTTCTCTAGAGAAGGTTAGTGTGTAAGAAATATAATTTATTTTTTAAGATTCAGAAGCTGACATTCATAAGTACATAAGTATAATGGTGGTATTGCTAGATGATGATAATCGAAGTAAAAACGTTAGATATAGAATTATATTAATAGTTGGCAGAGAAAGAAATAATATATGAAAGTGATACATTGTAATGTGAATTATATTAACATCAATTGAGAGTATAGGGTTATAGGTATGGGTATTGATATCAGATCATTATAATATGTTATATATTGTTTAATGCAAGGATTAAGTTAAAGTAGTGGAGGCTAAACGTGAATAGTAGGTGGAAAAAAAAAAGGAATAGAGATAATGTTAAAATTAAAATTATAATTTTAAGTGTAGAAAGTTAATAATGTGAAACATAGTTTATAAGGATAAAATTAGAGTAAAGCACTTGCAAAAATTAAATCTAGCTGAAAGTATAATATAAAGATGAAATTGTATAAAATAATCTGGAAAGCATATATGAAGTAAATCCTATTTTAGTAAAGTACAATAGAGATTAGTATGTGGTGTTTGTGCTATAAAATATAGGAAATGGGCACACTGTGCAGTTGATGTCAAAACCAAGATATCGATAATAGATTATTATACATATATGTGGAGTAAATAACAAGAGCGTGAGTTTTAGAAGAAAGTTAAGAAGAAATATTATATAAAGACAAACTCTAGCGAATAATGTGGTAAATAAATGCCAATGTATATGCACCTCTCCTGTGTGACAGAAAACGGTAATGAGGAGAATATTGTATAAGGGTAGAAAGAAAAGATACAGAAAGGAAGAAGAATCCAGTGAAAGGCTGCATAAAGAATAACAGTGAAGAAGATAAATATCAAAATAAATTTATATATTTATAAAGTTAAGTATGGTGAATAGATAAATGGAAATAATGGTGTCACTATCGACAATGTTTATCTTAGAGGGGTCCCAATGTCAGAAGCCAGAGCTTTTTTATAGGCTGGGCTGTTACTGTGTGGAGCTGTTATCAAGGATTGGACGTACATCAAGAGTCATACGAAAAAGAAAATTCGAGAAAGAGAGTAAATCAGTAGATGAATGTTCAGGTCCTCAGGTCAGATATAGCACATAGGAGTTGTACATTTCTGGTGAGCCTTGAAGATGATGGAATCGTATTTACGTGAAGTCGGGAGATTGTCTCAGGTTGGGCAGTACTATATAATATAGAGTGATAGTTAGCAACTAATGTATGCGGATCTTGATAAAGTCTTAAGAAGAAATAAGAGAGTACTTTCGAGCAGAGATATCTCATATGAAATAATCTCGGAGACGAGGAATTTACACAGACAGAAAAAAGGAGGTTTAACCTTTTGTGTGTTATAAGGAAACAAGGAGAAATATAGATGTAAGGATCAAATGTGTAATAATATCGGCTTGTTAAAGTATGACTAATATTGGTAATAAATCAGATTCGAGAAGCAGTAGAAATTGAGCCCGAGCCATTCTCTATTTTTTTGAAAAACTGTATAATACAGTTAAAGATGATAGAGTATGATGTTTTATTTGCTAGTTAGTGAATGAGCACATTGGCCATATTTACAGATTCACTAATTGTTGAACGTAACTTGAGAGACATACTAATGAGGATCTTCCTTATGAATATAGAAGCAGCAAATTGGAAAGATAGCAGAATATAACGTTCGATTGAGATACTATATTATATGGAGAGATTTAATACTACTTAGTTTGGGTTTTTGGCCGTAACGCTATTAATTTATCAGAGTTTTCATATATGAATTGCCTTGTTATTCTACAAAATTGTGAAATTACACCAAGTCGATTCAGTTCTGTGCTGATCTGCGATTGGAATCTGAAGAACAATATTGGTGAATCATTCTTTTATAAGAGTTAAATATAGGTTGGAAATGAATGTTCTCTCACACAGAAATTATCTATCACGATTGAAAATAACTATAAGTATAGCATTCCTTCGAATGATAGATAAATTAAGAATTGATGGTAAGAAGCATATTGATATTATAAGTATTTAACAATGACTGCTACTAGAGCACACCAGTAATAGGTACCACTCGATGAAGTAAGGGAAGAAACTTCGTTGGCGTAGTGAAGCTTATTAGATCTCAGTTATGAAAATATGTGCACTAACTAAGTAAATACTAAACAGTGACTTATTTTATTATGTAATTAGAATTGAGATATAGTTATATCCTAAGAATATGAATTAATCATATATCAATGTTTATGTACACGAATGATATCGATATTATTTTGAAGTTAGGATTTAATGATGAAACTATCGATATTGGGAATATAATTTGTCGATTAAATTGAGTAGAAATGTCTTGTTGAATTTTTGTTAATTATATATAAAGAAAA
>JABUQX010066730.1:10000-31787 GCA_015478945.1 Trachelipus rathkii | reverse complement strand
TAATAGAGTCACACATGTAATGGCGACCAGGGTCTATCCACAATAGTGCCGACATGTCCGCACATATAGGTGCCGACATTGACCAATGTCTCACATATATGAGAGACCACGGCTGCTGCGTGAAATTTAAAAAAAAAAAAACGAATAAAAAATTAAATACTCGGTAAAACTTTTGTACCTTTACGAATTTCAGCTACCATATGATTTCATTAATCATAACCTATATAAAAATGCAAAAATCTTAACGTGGCCTCCGGAGAAGTTTTACCGATTTACCCGTGGCAGGCAATGTGATAATATATAATATATATATATAAAAATATATAATATTAATATATATATATATATATATATATAATATATATATATATATATATAATATATAGATATATATATATATATATATATAATATATATATATATATATATATATATATATATATATATATAAGTAATATATTATATAGTGGTGGTTGTGGATACTAAACCATCGTATTTGTAGGTTAAGGAAAATGTTAATTTACTAAAATTTCCCTATGGAAAATTATTCAAATACAATGAATAACAGAGTACATGGGGAAATTTATGAGTAAAATTAAAATTGTGTTATTTATTTCTAATAATTGTGCCAAACTTTGGATTCCTTTTGGATGGGCTTAAAACTTTTCTTCTGTTTTTCAGTTGAACTTATGTTTCTTAAACTGGTATTCTATACTCATAATATTTATTTATATGTGAAATAATATATGTTCTAAACTTAACTGTATATAATAGAACCTGTCAGCAGGCAAAACTTGCAAGTCACACTGGCGAGGATTACCCATGCAGGTTAGTAGCTACAATTTTGTATTTAACACGATGTCAGGACATGAACCATATTGGAAAATATATTCATTTAAACATAATTTAAAGGGTTCAAAAAAAATGTCTAAGATTTAGAAAGTGTTGTAGTTTTTAAGAAATTCTTTAGTGGAAAGCTTCTGGAATTATGCCAGAAGCTTGCCACTAGACCTAAATTTTCTTAAAAAACCTAACTGTAACTAAAATTTTCTTGAACTTAGATATTTTTTGAACTTAAAAATTTTTCAGAAAATATTTAGATCAAATACTGGAGTTTTACATAATATATATATATATTATATTATATTATATATATATATATATATATATATAATATATATATATATATTATATATATATAATATATATATAGAATATATATATATATATTATATTAGGTTCGGCGGGGTGACTCGGACCACCTTTAGGCATAACTTGGTCTCCCGACTCTCCCCTAATACACTTTTGGATATTTTTTTTTGTAAAATCAGAAGGTTAGTAGGTATTAAGCACACAAAAAAATAATAATGTAATTCTAATTAATAAAAGTTTATTAAAGTTTATATAAAGCTGTCAGCCCGAACTTGGAGGGGTGAAGCGGACCACCATTTAGGGGGTGAAGCGGACCACCATGGAGGGGTGACTCTGACCATCTGTTTAAATATACAATGTACTATAAATTCAATTTTATATTTTAATTTTTAACTTAATAATAATTATTTATCATATTAAAATTCGTAATAAGTAATAAAAAATGTCAATAATAATAAATAAAATAAACAAATAAAAAATAAGGTGGGTCCGATTCACCCCTCTCCACCCAAAAATTTTGACACTTTTTTGAATTCATTTTTTTTTATTAAAATTTCACTTTTTTAAAAAAAATTTCACTATATAAGTCATATTTTTAAAATATTTAAATTAATTATATGTAATAAGAAATTATAATATATAATACGTAAAATACGAAAAAACTAATGGCTAATGGTCCGAGTCAGCCCCTCATCATTTTACGGCAGGGTGAATCCAACCAATGTTAGGACCCGTAATTTTGGCCACTAATACTGATTTGGATCAAAAATTTACGTTGCCAGTTTAAAGCTAACATCTCGAGTGTATCCACGGAAAAAATAATTAAAATCGATCCACAATTTTTCATTTTATAAGAAAGTTAAAAAAACTCACATTTTTCAATAGTGAAATTCTATTGAAGGACATTTTGCAATCATTATGTAACATCTTTTTAAAAATATAAAAACTTTCTAGAATTAAATATGATCTAAATAAAAACTTGTAGTACTACCGCGTGGCTATTAAATAAGCGAAAAATGTTTTTTTTTTTATTATTTTTTAATTTTATTTAAGTGACCGGATCACCCCTCTTAAAGAGGTGGGCCTGGTCACCCCGGCCCGACGCTATATATATATATTAGATGTTAAAGTATCAGTATCAGTATCGGTAGTATCAGCCATTTTGATAGTATCGGTTAAAATGGCCGATACTTAGCCGATACTTTTTACTTTTGGGGTGAAAAATTATGAGAACTTTTTAGATTCAATAATAAATCTAGTCCGATATAGATAGCATATACCAAGTTTATGTTTATTTTTTTCTTTTCCTCGATTTCCTTTTTAACTTAGATTTTAGCGTTTCCCAACTTGGTCTTTAGCGTTAAAATTTACCTATTTGGACAGCCCTTATTATAATTTATTCAAATTTATCTACTTTTTTAGTTTATCATTAGTAATTTTTTTTTTGTATGCAATTTCGGAGAGCGTGTGAGTTGCGTGAGTGTTTTTAAAACTATTCTGGATTATCATAATTTTAGATATTTGCTGTAAATAGGATTTTATCGTTATTTTAAAATTTAGGTTTGAGCGTACGAATAAAAAGTTTTCCTTTTTTCTCCTTTGGTTTTTGTCTATTTTTTTTTTTTTTTTTTTTTTTTTTTGATGCGTGTGCGTGTATGAGAGCAGATTTGCACCGGCGTGGCTTTCTTTTGACTACCAACATCAATTGCTTGCACTCTAACTTGCATCCATGAATACTACCTCTCTAACTCTAAACCTTTTGCTCTTTTCTGAGACACAGATGGCTAAGAATTCATCCTTCAACTCGGTTAAATATCCCAAACTATACTGTTATTTTATATTTCCGTCTTAGGTGAGTATGTGCCATGTAAATATAAAACATTCCTTTATAACCACGTCCCGAGGAATCTCGAATCTTCCTAACTTCCGATGTTCTGTGGCTTAAAATCTTTCTTCCTTCTACTACAATATTCTTAGCTTCTGCTACTGTTCTCCTAACAGAACAGTATTTTCATGCCTTTTTTGATTAACCTTACTACTTCTCACGAGAATGTTATACTTTCTCATCCAAATACTGAGTCCTCTATTTAGGGGATTTTCAATGTACACAAAATGAATGGTTGGATTCCTCTAGTACTGATTTAGTTGGAGGAAGCCGAATCATTCAGTATTCTCAACGAACTGGAGCAACTGATTAAATAGCCTACACACATTCCGGATCGTCTAAACCAATTCTTGAAACACGACCTTATGTTTCACCACTAAGTCCTTCTCTCTATAAATACACACCTTCGCTCCTATCGGTAATCTGACCACAACCTTTATATCACTTAATTTAATTACTTCTCTCCAACATCTCCATTTCCTGCCCAATATAAAGCTGTGTTTTTTCTGGCACTCTTGATTGGGCGATTGGGGGGCATGCATTCTTCTACGCTACTAAATGAAAGTGACTGCTTTGACTTCTTAGACGCGTATTATTCTGCGCGATAAAGTGGACTGAATTGTTAATGGATGAGCAGGTGCATTCCTTCTTGGACTAAATCTTTTTCCTCAAAATCCATGTTCGATCGTGCTTGTTCCTTTGCCATTCAGGCTAGAGACCAATGCTTATCGGTGGTGTGGAAAAAATTCTCGTTCTCCTATCACTTTGCTAATTTCAATCAGCTAGAAATTGTTGCAGGGAAACTCTTCACGATCAAAGCGGACTTTCATTAAACGAAAATGCGGTGACCTCCTTGGTTCTCCTACTGACAAATGTCTCTGGCCTCTTGCCAAAAACATCTCTAACAACTTCTGATGGTTCTTCTGCCTTTCCTCCTCTATTCGCTCTGATGATTCTGTTGTTAATACCCAACTGAAAAGCCAATCCTCTCTTTGGCCTCCTATTTTCCGCTAATTCAACCCTGGGAACGATTCTGGTATTCCTCTTTCTCCTCCTTCTACTCTCAGGTGTCCTAGCCTTTACCTTCATTTCATTTGATCGGGTGCATGAGTCCTGAATCTATGAACGTTAGGAAGACGGGTGGCCCGAAGCATTCCTCTCCGAGTTTGAGAAGTGTGCGTTCCCGCGACCCCACCCTCGTTCAACCTATATTCCTATGCCTCAATAAGTGCAGTGTTGGAAGCGCCCATATGTCCAACCTTATTCCGAAAAAATGGATGGCTGCTCTCTGATCCTTCTAAACTATCGCCTATTAGCTCCACTTGTATTCTTCTAAGATCTTTGAAAACCCTTCTCAACTCTCACTTCTTAGATCATCTGGAATCTCTTTCCCTTCTTTCTGATTACCAGTACGGCTTTCGGTGCTCAACGATTCTACTGGCGATATACTTTCCGATGGCAGGAGTCAGGGTCTCTCGGCCTTCCGGGGAACTACGGTGTAAGGGAGGGTCGGTGTTCAATCTCTTATGTGGTTTTTATTCAGGTGGGAACTTAATCAGAAACATGGAGGGAGATTATCTCTGACAAGTGCGCACCCCCGAAGAGTTTGACTGACCACCTAACACGTCAATTCAAGACCAATTGATGGCCTTCCTTTGGAAAAGTCTTGATGAAAGATCCGTAAAAGATGAAATTAATTCTAAAACAGGCGGAGCTGTTTAATTTCCCCTCCGTGGCCACCGGATAATGCAGAACTTAGGGTTTCGTCCAACGCGGGTTATCACAGGGACTGCTCGTGTGCCAGATCATGCTATATGTCCGAAAGATAAAACCGAAACGATGAGAAAATTGTCAGTAAGGCAGGAACACAATGATTGACAAAGATAGACAGATGATAGCAACGAATAGAGTGATGGTGATGAAGTTCTTTGAAGCATATAACTATAAACCCAATGATTCGAAGATACTTGAACCACTAACAGTTATTAAATAAATAAATTAGATTAAATAAATGAATGAAATAATGAACACGGCGGATAATGAGAAGAGGATACTTCTTACTTTTATTAAAGTAACGTAAAGTTCCAAATGATTATGTACAAAAATAAAAAACTGCTATTAAATCCATTAAATTATTTAAACATCAATTAGGGGATTCTTGGAATTAGAGGAATTCCCGAATCTTTTCTATGAAGTTATGAAATGATGAAAAACCATAAGTACAGCAATACAAAACCCCGAGATGACCTTGCCTTATGCCTTATAATTAATTACAAATATGAATACATCCAAAAACCCATCCAGAATAACTTAACCCAAATCAAGTTTGTTAATTTAACTAATGGATTGGCTTATCTTATATCTTTAGACAACTTGATGGTTTCGAACTCAATCCAGGACAAATCCCCAGTACCGACAAAAATCAGTTCAAGGATTGGGATTGTTCAAGAACAAAACCAAACCCAAAACTAAAGTTTGTCCAGAACCGAAAGATTTACAGCTTAACACAAAAACTTGACACAAAAATAAAAACACAAAAAAAACTTCTCAACACAAAAACCTGTGGGTGGAAAAGAACCCACAGTTAGGTACTATTATGATTTAATTAATTATCTTACTATAATGAAATTACTATGTTCCAATGGATTTAAAATACATTCATGAATCTAAGAATTCAAATACTAACAAATAATTTATGACACATATTAATCAAGTAAGAATAAGTAAGAAACATATTGAAACCTACCCTATCAAGTAAATCCTGTCTAAGAGGGTTTTTGTGTCTTGGTAGATGTGACAATTCCTATAAAGACACAAAAACTCCATGAGCTACAAAAATAAACATCAGTACTATCATATTGCATAATTCAATTAATGCTTCAAAGCTAACTAAAATTTTCTATCCTATCATATATTTATCCATACCTTTAGATTTTACACAATTTCAAAGTACGATGAAAAATTTCCAGTGGATGTGATTATACTTGTTTTCCAGTATAAAACTTGTGCAGAACAATAGTAAAAATTGTTTACAAAAACTACTACTGAAACAAGAATTAGACAATAGTGTAAATCTGTATTACATTAAAGATAAATATGACAATCTTCATGCACACATAATGCCTACACATAGTATAGGCATGCATCTATGTGCATGTAAGAACAAAAAAGTGGAAAATATTCTTAAACAATAAAAAAAAATCCTAAGAAATAAAAAAAAATAATTCTTTCTTTATGTATGGAGAACATCATTATGAGCAAATGCAAACACACAAAAAAAAACCATTCTTTTCGTTTAATCTTTCTACAATCAACAATAAATGGGTTTTCTTTGTGACAAAAATGATCCCCTTTACATCCCCCCGCACTAAACCTATGCCCCCTCTACTAATCAATCATAATGATTTTCACAGAGGCAACGATTTAGGCGGAGTGATGTATGGGTTTCATTATAAAGTTAATGATTTATCCATAGATCATACAATATTTACATAAAAATACACATCATAAATCATAATTTCTTTCTCTTTTAAGGCAAGGTCAAGTAATAATATAAATGTAAAAATATTAAATCCGTTAGATATATAATCGTTTAAATATATAAATCCATTGAAAAAGTACAAAAATCATGTGACAAAATAAAAGAAAGGTATATAATAAATGATGATTGAGACAACTAAGTAATCAGAGATAAATCAATAAAATACATAAATGCGCAAAGCATACTGATCTTTCAATTATTTATTTATCCAGGAATTAATGACTATATAAAAAAAATAAACATTTACAATGTTATTAACTAATTAATTAAATGGTATTTAGAATTTATCACAATTTTTATTTGTAAATCCATTACAGTGAATACAAAAAAATTTTTTTATATAAAATAAATTATATCTTATATTACATAATACAATGTAGCCTAATTAATTATTTATTATTGCACAATTATGTGTCCTTGTTTGTATCACCTCACAATTTCAATATTTACCATATGATCTAGTCAGCTTTTGTACTCTCCTCTCTTCATCAAGTAAGGAATGATACTCATCAAAGAAATGGTCTTTTTGGGATTCGGACATGAGAGTAAAAGGAACTTTTTCCAATACTAATTGTAAACTTGATCTAATTTCTTCACGATAAGATACGAAGGGTCGTGAAGTATTATATAGGCTTGTTTGTTCAGTAGTCGTGGGATGAGCACTATGATAAAGAAAATTTTCCGACATTCTGGAAGAACTTGGAGTAGGGTACCAAGGAGGTGGAGTAGTGACATCAAAATGGGGAAGGATGTCTGTCGAGGTGGACGGAAAAGGAATAGTCGGAAGGATTTCTGGGGGTACATAATCCGTAGTACACCCGTCCGAAAAAATTTCAGATTCCATAGATTCCTCGGAAAAAACTGCTCCAGATTTAGAGGTGCTAGGACGGGAAGTAACAATAGGGATAGGGGAAGTAGTATCTTCTGCTTCAATTTCAACTTCTATAATTTTCCGTTTTGGGGAAGTGGGGGTTTGTGCTTCATCCGGGTTGTTAGCTACTTGAATGATTAAGTTCTCTTTTTCTTCAGAAATGGGAATGTTTCTGCGAAATGAGGAACTAGTACATTGACGTTTTGCGGAGGGTTCAATGGGTGGTATGTTCTGCGGGACAGGGGCCTCCTCAATAGACTTTTTTATGGTGAAAAATTTTCTAAACTTCTCCATGAATGTCTTTACAAATATGGAATTGATATGGAGTCCATCCGAGAGGAAGGGAGAATCCATAGAAAGAGATTTCTTCTTCAAATATGCAGCATGTTGGGTTATCCTGGTCGGTTCATGTTTTGTCTTGGTCCAGTCACAACTGTTTAAAACGTGGTTACCCATTAAACATATCTTATTGGTCCACGTGTATTGTGTATTTTTGTTGAATGCTATGTCTTCAAATTGGTTGAAACATTTGATGGAATGTTCTCTCATAGCATAAGGATTTAAACTAGGGTGATGCTTCAAAAAGTTTTCGTAGGCAACTCCCCAAGTACGCATTAGACGAGTTTGGTTATATGCGTACATATCCTTGATAGTGGGGATGATGAGATACACCCTAATGGAAGGGTTACAACTTAGAGCATGGTTAGTTATTTGTTCCATAATTTGAGGGACATCATCGACAGAAAAATCAGGGACGGGTGCGATGACTGTTGTCGTGTATTTCCCGTCGTATATCATCTGCTTCTTCCAAGCAAGAGGATATAAAGCCCATATGACTAAGATATCCACGTCTCGTGACATTAAAGTAGTTACACGAGATGGACACTCCTGTATCCTCCGTCCCGACTTTATATCGGTGATAAGTTGTAACTCATATTGTTCTAAAAGCATTCGTTTGTTCTTTTCAAATATTGCCACTTGACTGGTCCCGATCATTAGCATTTTTCCAGCCATAATGATAAACTGGAACAACAAAATATAGTGATTAATAACCAATATCTTAGTGATTTATTCATTAACAAACCCAAATTCAGGTCAATCATTCAAGAGAGGTTCCGCATTGTACTCAAAAAAAAAATGAATCAAAATATATATTCAACTTAGCTATAGCCTTTTAATCAGGACGGACAAAACTCTCCATAAAATAATTGAACCAAACCTGGGGTATTTTCATGTGTGATTCTATATTTTACTCCTTATTTATTGCACCTATTTGACATGCGCAAATTGCTGTTATAGGGTAACAAACAAAATTTAATAAGCTTCATCAGCAAGCAAAGGTCGAAGACATACTATAAAAATAAAAAAAAATAAAAAAAATCAGCAATTTGGCATCAAAACTAAAAGATGTTGTTTTTATTAGCAATCAAGTGCAATGTTTAGAGAAGTGTTTAAATATAATCCAATTTTTAGATAGACAGACAGATAATTTAAAAAAAAAATGCAAAGATTTGGTTAGGTAAAGTTATGTTAAGCTATGCTAATGAAGAGAAATATAGTTAGAAGGAATGATAAAGAGAAACTCATATTTCCATAACTTGTATTTATTTGTTATACAATAAATGGTCATTATATAATAGATAAGTTTTCTAAAATAAAAAATAAATTTCAAATTTATGAATGACAGCTTTAGATTGCATGAACTAATTTCAAAAAATTATTAGTTTTTATTGTTTATTTGACTAAGTTCAAGAATTTTTTTTTTTAAATTATTTGAATCTAATGAATTTCATTAACAAGCTAATAAAATATACTCTATTAATCTAATCCTAATTTCCTGTGATTTTTATTACTAGGCGGATCGATAGTAATAATTTTTAAACCATATTTGTAAGTTAATTCTCCTCCATGACACATCCTAAAAGCCCACTGCAACCATATCACCAACAGGTTCAAAGATTTAAAAAACATTTTTGTTGATTTTTTCTAAAAGCTAAAAGATAACAATTAATATTCCATTGATTTATTCATATTCGTACAACATTATTTATTTGCATATTAGTGTGATATAAAAAGATTTGATAAATTCATACATATATACTATTCAAAAATTTTCCTAACTTAGAACTTAGACGTTACCTAACTAATAATTCATTAATACTATATATATAGAATATCTTTTCTCTTAAGTAATAGAATTTTTGACAAGAAAGAAAATAAATAAATAAATAAATAATCCGTCCTAAATGACACCAATACACAAAGAGCTATGCAAGAAAATCTTCGTTTTTGTAAGACAGTGTATCCCTAAAAGCTCATTTTTAAATTATCAAATAAATCAAACCTGATATATTGTTTTATCTCATTTTTTTATATTTCTATTATTCTAATCCATTGTTAACTTTTCTACAAGTACTTAATACAATTTGCTTACCTAACTAAGATAAATTAATCCATTTCACCTTCTTTTCCTTTGTTCTTTAGGTACTTGTTTTTGAATATCCATAGGTGATAATACATTGTAATGGATACCTCCAAGACAACGAAGATAACACTTCATGTGGTCCTTATATCGTTCGCCGTGAATAAGGGGATATCGGTCACTATAATAAACAGCTACCCAGGCATTATATTTATCACAAAACACATCGATAATTTCTGGTAAAGGAAATTGCCCAGGATATCCTTGAAGACGAACTTGTTTCATCATTTTTTTTCCTTGTAGATGATATTTTTGGAGACGTTTTTGAAGTTCTTCAGCTAATGTGGTTCTAATTTCTATGTGACGATCTGTTGTTCTATATAACCACCAGGAAAAACATTTGTACAATGCATCACCACCCCCAGACACTTCAACCAAAGAAAACCCCTCAGGAATGGACTCGTTTGGACGATCATCAACGCTTTCAACTTCTGGACAGTCACCTGGAGAACGGGAAAGAGCGTCAGCCACCACATTGCTTTTTCCTGCGATGTGTCTGATTTCAAATTCAAATCCATTTAATTCCTCCATGGTGCGGGCAAGGCGACCATCAACCAAACTCATGCTCTGAAGATAAATAAGAGGCATGTGATCGGTATAGATGACAAATTTAACGCCCCGCAAAAAAGGACGTAAGGACTTTACCGCCCATCTCAAGGCTGCCAATTCCTTATCAATAACTCCATAATTTTTTTGAGCCTGGTTAAATGCCATGGAGATGAATGCAATCGGTCTTCTTTCTCCTTCTTGTAATTGTGACAGACAAGCTCCCGCACCCTTATCTGACGCATCCACATGGAGTTCCAATGGGGACGCATCCAAATCATAATTAGGAAAGCCCAGGAGACAAGGACTAACAAGAGCTTCCTTGAGGGCTTCGAAAGCGACTTGGCACTCCGGAGTCCATTTGACGGTTTTACCCCCAGTCTGACACGATAAAGGTTTGCTGATTTGTGAGCAATTTGGGATGTGTCTCCTATAGAAGTTAACCATTCCAAGGAATTGTCGAAGTTCTTTCACAGTTGAAGGTTGTTTAAATTGGGTTACTCCTGATATATTTTTTTCCAAGGGTAGAATTCCTTGGTTAGAGATCTTATGGCCAAGGAACTCTACTTCTAAACGGCATAGTCGAGTTTTGCGTGGTTTTAATTTATATCCATTCTTTTTTAGGGCAATGAGTACTTTTTCCAAGAATTCGAGGTGCTCATCAAATGTCTTTCCCATCACGATAATATCATCAAGATACACCATGACGTATGACCATGGTAATCCATCCAATGCCAACATCATTCCTCGCTGGAATGTGGCTGGTCCATTCTTAACTCCAAACGGCATCTTGAGGTATTCGTAGTGGGCGAAGGGGGTAGCAAAAGCCGTTTTCTCTATACTATCCGGCTCCATGGAAACTTGATAGTAACCTCTCACAAGATCTATGGTAGAAAAATACTTGTGCCCATACATATTATAAATCATATCAGTAAGGTTGGGGAGAGGAAAAGAATCTGCTTTGGTAATGTCATTAAGTTTCCGATAATCGATGCAGAGTCGGAGCTTTCCGTCAGGTTTTCGCACCGGAACCACAGGAGCCGAATAAGGTGACTTACTTGGGCGAATTATATCTTGTTCTAATAATTCCCGGCACTGCTTTTCGATTTCCTGCGCTAACGGGCCCTGGAACCGTCGCACAGGGAGACGAACCGGTCGGTTATGTTCCAAGTCAATTGTGTGGGAGATGTTAGTCGCCACCCCCACATCATCATCACCAGTACTGAGTACATCCTGATGCCGCAATAAAATTTTGATGAGTCGAGCCCTTTGTTCTTCAGAAATAGGCAATGTAGGGACTTCGAATTCTTCTTCTATTTTTTTCTTATCCCATCGTCTACTGTTATTATTAATACTGTTATGACTATCACTAAGCGTTACATGCTCAATCCTTGGTTTTCTTATATTTTCTTCTTCATTCAATGGCAATAATTTCCCAATGATGGTATTCCCCTTTAGGATCTGCTTTTTGTCTGAATCATTTATCATAGCGACCCTGGGACGCGGATCCTTTAAATCGATAATTCCTGATATTGGACAAACCGTTAAGGTTTCATCTGGTTGAAACATAACTAAATTATTGGTAATGTTTTCTACAGTCTTTATATCTATGAATATACATGATTTAGGTGGGACAATGACAGAATTGACACTGACACAACTAAAGAAAGGTAATCGGAACGCATAGTCCGAAGCAACCTTTTCATACGTACCGTTTTCCGTACGACGTATAAGTTCTCTATTATAAGCATCTGGAAGAAGATTATTATCGTGCATTGCAGACGCGCCCAATACCAGCAACTGGGGCATATGTTCAGCAGGGATCACTAGAAAAGGTGTGGGAGGGGTACAATGTTTTTCAAAAATCAATGGTAACATAAGATACGATTGCACTGGAACTACGCTATCCTCTAGCAACCCACTAACGGAAGACACTCCAATATCAGATGAGGCCAGTACGTCGACATTAGTGAGGTCTTTTAACACATCTGAACTAATCAAACTCATGCCGGCACCGCTATCTACTAAACAACCAAAAGAGGCTGAACTATTCCTTTCTAAAGCCACACATATTGTCAGAGGTTCATTCTTACCTTTACTACAAATTTTTATAGAAACATTTCCAGAGGGCCATTGATTTCTACCAACACGATTGGTTTTATATTCTGTTTTACCTGTAGGAGCCTCATTATCTTCTAGTTTAGTTATCATACTTCTTGAATCCGGATTCGTAGCGAGATTCTCCACAGGTTGGCTCACCCCTGTGGAGTCCTTTAGTTTAAAGAAAATCGACGGCCGCCAGCAACAGGTCCATCCTCACCCATACATTGTCCCTCGTAATGACCCTTCATGCACCATTCACAATGATCTATATATTTTCTCTGCTGCCTATCTACCTGTAGGGAGTGGACCGATGTCTTTGTGGGATTATTGGGAACCGGGGCATCCGGTTTGGCTTCTGTGACTCTTTTGCTAACAGCTCCTTTGGACTGGGGTTGAGATAAGAGTGTTGAACCGCTATTTGTTTGTTGTTGATTGTTATTTGATTTCCGATTGTCGAGTCTGGTGGGGCAATTCATACCTGCGTGAGGACCTTTACAGAAAGGGCACCTACGGTTGTAACTCGATGATAAGTTCCGTTGCTGTTGAAAACTTACCCCATAAGATCTACATTCATTTCTGATATGGCCCCTCTTTTTACAATAAGAGCATATTCCAAGGTACTTATAACAATCATCCATGATGTGACCTTGGATATCGCAATAATCACACCACAGATGACTTCTATCCTCTGTTGATTTATTAAACCTGGTCACCGTTGAATCTCCATTTGAATTTCGGTATTGTCTTTCTCTATTACCGTCATTATATTTAAATCCATTAAAATGTTTATTCTGAGCAGCAGTTACACTATTTCCAGCATATCTGTTATTTCCGTGTTCATTTCTATTTACACTTCTGGTTCCATTTGAGTTGTTAAATCCATTATTATTTGACTCATGTTGTCGTGATTGAGGATTTTCCTTTTTCTCATTATTTAAAACATCAGCCCAACTTGGTTTTACAATATCTATTTGTATAGTTTCGTTAAGATCAATGTTGTCGGTTTTGTTTTTAGTGTTCGCGGGATTATAACTCGTGGTAGGAAGAAGTGTTGGCAATGATACTCTTCCTTTACAAAACTCATGATCATATTTATCCGCTAATGTTACGACCTTTTCCCAAGATACTCGATTATCTGTGTCATCCTCGTTTTCCAATAAATATTCTCTAATTTTCTTCTCCACATAAGGTGGTAAACTAAGAAGAAAAGCTTCTCTAAGAGAGTTATGCTCTCGCATATCCATATCGTTATATGCTTTAGAAGCTAATTGCTCGAGTCGCAACGCGAACATCCTTACACTTTCCCCTTTTGTAAGTACGGCGGAATGATACGCCTTTAATCGGTATTGATCCTTCCTTTTTTCTTTCTGGTGAAACCATTTAACTAAAGTTGTTTTTACTGAATAATAATTACGATCATTTTTTATTACCAAATTATATAGTTGTAAGAAGTCACCTTCCAACTGTCTTCCAAGATACCTAAGCCATTGTTGTGGGGACTTTGGATAGTTGTGAGAGCAATATGCCTCGAAATGTGTTAGATACTGAACTAGATCTTGATCAGCTTCGTATCTGTATTTTCCGGGATCCAAGACTTTTACTTTTTGTGAGTTTTTCACAAACTCAGTGAGTAGCAAAATTGCTTGCATTAACAAGGTGATCTGTTGTTGCATAGTGGTAGGTTGTGATGGCTGAGACGGCGGAAGAACAAAACTAGGATCAGGTGGATTCCTTCCCATATTCCCATCTCCTCTATTGTTAGCTGAAAAAATCGGTTCAGTTGTTAACCTTGGAGTAGACCAAATCTGATCCCCTTGTGACACTGAGGTTTCCACCACCGTGGAATTACCACTACCTATTGGTTCTCTATTATTTCCTCCATTTCCATTACTATTTACATTAAACTTTGGTTTACTTTCCGGAATACTCTGTACATAATATTTACTAGCACGGAACTGTCTATCCGCATCCGCATCTAATGATCTCCGTCTTGGACGGCTTTGTGCATTTGGTGTCATAATATTAAAAGGTTCATATGCTTTAGCCTGAGCCTGTTGCATATGCCCTAAATGACCTTTTAAACCCTCAATTACTTTGTTAACATTGCTAGCAAGAACAACCTCTTCCCCTGAAGGTGTTATGGTTACTGGTGGCTTTTGCAAAAGAGACTCAAGAGGTTCAAGCTCAGTTGCTACAAACTGGGCCAGGTGCTCTTGAGTTTCCTGATCTATATTGGTAGCCATTATATCTACCTCTATGATTAAATATTGTTCAATAATAAGACTTAAAATAATAATAAATAAAGGAAAAATATATAAATATCGATTATCAAGAGATGAAACGTTCGGTTTCGAAATTCCTATATTACCTAATAAGCTTCAGAACTATGTTAATGTTTTTCCTATCTAAAAGTTTTTGGTTCAATTAATAAGGAATTTAATAATAAGGATTTAATTTTGATTTTTTAAAGGCAAAGAAGGCAAGGCGAGGTCAACTCAAAATTTATACGCCGTAAAATAAAATATAATGTATAAATAAAAAAAATATTATCTAATAAATATTTAAAAGGTTATTTTCCAAGTTTTTTTTTTTTTTTTTTTTTTTTTTTCTTTTTCACAGACAAATAGATGATAAACCCAACTGAACAAAATAGTCGGTTCAGGACTGTGGGTGATAAAAACGGAAAACGGAGATAAAATGAAGAAGATTGTGTCAATGGTTAACAAGGCAAACAGCAGTCGTTCCCTACTTAAGATTGAACTAGATGTTCCAAAAATATAAATAACAGATGAATTTAGTTAAATTGGCACAACCCGAACAGTCCCTGTTCGCAATGCGCCACTTAAAAAATTAACGTAATGTAAGGGAGGGTCGGTGTTCATATCTCTTATGTGGTTTTTGAGTTCAGGTGGGACTTAATCAGAACATGGAGGCGAGATTCTATCTCTGACAAGTGGGCGCACACCCCGAAGAGTTGACTGACCACCTCACCGTCAATTTCAAGACCAATTGAATGGCCTTTCCTTTGGAAAGTCTTGATGAAAGATCCGTAAAGATGAAATTAATTCTAAAACAGGCGGAGCTGTTTAATTTCCCCTCCGTGGCCACCGGATAATGCAGAACTTAGGGTTTCGTCCAACGCGGGTTATCACAGGGACTGCTCGTGTGCCAGATCATGCTATATGTCCGAAGAGAAAACCGAAACGATGAGAAGGTTGTCAGTAAAGACACAATGATTGACAAAGATAGAACAGATGATAGCAACGAATAGAGTGATGGTGATGAAGTTCTTTGAAGCATATAACTATAAACCCAATGATTCGAAGATACTTGAACCACTAACAGTTATCAAATAAATAATTGATAAAATAAATGAATGAAAAATAATGAACACGGCGGATAAATGAGAAGAGGAATACTTCTTACTTTTTATTACAGTAACGTAAAGTTCAAATGATTATGTTACAAAAATCAAAAACTGTTCTATTAATTATGCCATTAATTAATTTAAACATTCAATTAAGGGGATTCTTGGAATTAAGGAACTTCCCCGAATCTTTTCCCTATGAAGTTATGAAATGATGAAAAACCATAAGTACAGCAATAAAACCGCGAGATGACCTTGCCTTATGCCTTATAATTAATTACACATATAAATACATCCCATTCGCATTTATTATTGCTATTTAAATCAAGTTTTTAATTTAAACTCAGGATGGCTTATCTTAATATCTTTTAGCACACTGGAATGGTTTCGAACACAAACGAATCCAGGACAAATTCCCCAGTACGACAAAAATGAGGTTGGTCAAGGATGGGATTGTTCAAGAACAAAACCAAACCCAAAACTAAAGTTTGTCCAGAACCGAAAGATTTACAGCTTAACACAAAAACTTGACACAAAAATAAAACACAAAAAAACTTCTCAACACAAAAACCTGTGGGTGGAAAAGAACCCACAGTTAGGTACTATTATGATTTCATTAATTATCTTACTATAATGAAATTACTATGTTCCAATGGATTTAAAATACATTCATGAATCTAAGAATTCAAATACTAACAAATAATTTATGACACATATTAATCAAGTAAGTAAGAATAAGTAAGAAACATATTGAAACCTACCCTATCAAGTAAATCCTGTCTAAGAGGGTTTTTGTGTCTTGGTAGATGTGACAATTCCTAGAAAAGACACAAAAACTCCATGAGCTACAAAAATAAACATCAGTACTATCACATTGTATAATTCAATTAATGCTTCAAAGCTAACTAAAATTTTCTATCCTATCATATATTTATCCATACCTTTAGATTTTACACAATTTCAAAGTACGATGAAAAATTTCCAGTGGATGTGATTATACTTGTTTTCCAGTATAAAACTTGTGCAGAACAATAGTAAAATTTTTTTTACAAAAACTACTACTGAAACAAGAATTAGACAATAGTGTAAATCTGTATTACATTAAAGATAAATATGACAATCTTCATGCACACATAATGCCTACACATAGTATAGGCATGCATCTGTGTGCATGTAAGAACACAAATAATGAAATATCTTAATAATAAAAAAAAAAATCCTAAGAAATAAAAAATAATTCTTTCTTTATGTATGGAGAACATCATTATGAGCAAATGCAAACACAAAAAAAAACCATTCTTTTCGTTTAATCTTTCTACAATCAACAATAAATGGGTTTTCTTTGTGACAAAATGATCCCCTTTACAGTGTCCTCACTCACAACCATAACCTTACTCTTATCCACATTTCAACCTTCAAGCCCCTTCTCTTGCTCTCCAAGTCCGTGAGCTTTGGTTTCTTCTTCTCTTTTTGCTTACTTATGTCTAGCTTTTCTTTCAAATCGCTCAATTAGCTGTTGTTAATGGGGGACTTCTTCTTTTTCTGTCAATAAGTGGGGGTTCTCAGGGTCTGTTTTATATCTCCTACTTTAATTCCGTTTTCATCAATGATCTCTCACCTGCACATCTACTCTATCCACTCATCAGGTCGATGACTTGACCCTTCATTCTCAACTCATATCAATTCTGCTCCTCTTTTACTTCTAGAATTTGCCTCTCGTCTTAATTTTTTCGCTTATTCTATTCTCGCTGATCTGGATAGAAATTTCAGGTGGGGTCGTCTCAAGCTGTGAAATTTAATTCTTTAAAAACGCAACTTCTTTACATTCTCTCTCCTCTCGTCTAAGACACTTAACTTTTCCATCTCTTTCGACGGTTTCTCTCGTCTCTCCTGTTGACAATAATAACATCAAAACTACAATAAACAAAAATGTTTTGAAAACCTCAATCACAGTGGTTGCTAGGGCGGCCTCAAGAAACTGGGATTCTGTTTAGAGTGCGAGACTTTTTTCCTCTTTCTCTAGTTACTCCACCTTACAAGGGTCTCATCCCCCCTATATGGAGTACTGCTCTCCATATCCTGTGGGGGGCGGGGCCCCGCGGGGGGCTCTGGTTCAATCCGACTTTTGCGATAGCGGGTCGAGTCAAATGCCAAAAGATTTATATAAACTGTCTTGTACTTTCTAGTTCACTTGACCCTTTATATTTCCGGCGCGATGTTGGTGCTTTATCCCTTTTCAATAGGTACTGTAGAGGCAGTGCTCGAGGGAACTTCCACTCGCGTACCACCCACCTTTAACGACGCCTCGTAGCACAAAGGGTGCTGTGTCGGCACATGAATTTTGTGTTGTTGTTAGTAACTCCAGACTGGTTCGCTTGCGGTCTTCTTTCTTTCCTGCCACTCTGTTCTGTGGAATTCTCTCCATCATCTGTGTTTCTACTCAATTTAATTTCCTCACTTTAGCCTGCGTCTGTGCTCATGCTGCGTAAATTTTGCGTTAGAATCGTTATTAGTTTACACCCCCGTCCTTGAATAGGGTTCCTGCCCGTGAGAGGCGGTCGCACTGTGTAAAAAAATAAATAAATAAAAGGTTTCTCTAAGAACTTCCTTAAGCTAGCTGAAACCCACAAGAAGGCACCTCCGACGTGAAACCACTTCTCGAACGGATAAAAAGAAATCAGGGTTGCAATGCTTTTGACAAAAAAAAAAAAAAAAAAACCCAAAAAGGAGACAGAGAAGGGGAAGCCGCTTATCTGCAACCCCTGGCCACCATCAACTGATAGTGACGATGGTGGCTTTTCCAGCAAATAAACTACTGAAGATGAGGATTTATATATGTTAGCCTTTATAAGTTCATGGCCGAATTGCATTGACATCCATTCAACCTTCAAAGGAATCAACACCAGGGAAACCTCATCGCAAAAACTGAAGAGACAGTCATCAACGGAGCAAAGATAATTCAATTTGAAGTCTGTGAAAGAGGAGATGAGGCTCTAACGAAAACATGAGAACTCTGCCTACAGAAAGAACCTTTGAAAATGCGTGGCATGACAATGGGCCAAGGTTTTCATTTATTATCAGTGCTTGGAGGCAAATAATTATCAGCACCTCCCTTCATCAGTCGAGAGAGAGCGTATTTATAGTGTAGGTAGGAATGTAAACACCCAAAAAGGAACGTCTCTCGCCAGATACTAGTAAAAGCTTTAATGTTTTTTGCATCACAATTGTGAAATTTTTTGAATTTGAGTATTGATATATATCTATCTTAAAGGAGTATTTTAATATGTCATGTTTTGAGTTAATACGCGTTCTTATGGTTCTCATCTTTTTGATGGTAAATTGAGGTCTTCTCTTTGATAATTCGCTATTCTTTTATTGTAGCTGTTAAAGACGTTTATTGTAAATTCTCATCCTGTTCAAAACATAAAGCTAGTAGCTAAACTTTGTTAATACTTACTTGAAAATAAGAATGGAATATTTTTTTGAAAATAAAAACACAAACAAACATCAAAAAGTTATTAATATTATATTTGCAATTATTATTCCTTAAAGGTATACTATTTTAATTAATAAATAAATATACTTGGGCACAACCAAATATGAAATATAAATGACTAAGTATTTGTTTGTACAGGGAATGCAATCTTGAGTGCTTGCAGTGCACAAATGTTCTATCTTATTACTGTGTATTATTTATATTATTTTAAATGATTCGTTTTATACCATATAAAAAAATAGAAGTAATGGTTTGGCCTCTTTTCTGGTATCGTAACATCCCTAATATATATATATATATATATATATATATATATATATATATATATATTATATATATATATATCTATATATATATATAATATATAATAGTATATATATATATTATTATATATATATATATATATATATAATATTCCTTCTCACTCACCCTTCCCCCTCCCCCATCATGCCACTGGTCTCCATCAAAGGTCCTCCATGGATGATACGTTCAATATTGTCCTGTGCTGAGAGTTAGTTAAACAGGAGAGAAAGAAGTAGGATGTGTCCTCTGGAATCTGGTAATAGTTTTGATAGATATTTGTGGTGGTTGGGTTAAGGTTGAATGTGTTTGTAGTATTGTAATTTAGGGTGGTGGCAGCATCTTAGCTTTGACAAGGATGACTAACTGGTTCTTGGTAGTGAGTTGAATTCTGGTACTATTTCTGTTGGGTGTTTTTTTTAAATGTTATTTGGTGGTGTGTGTCCTAAGTGTTTTTCTGTTAGTGTTGTGTGGATTTGTTTGGTTATGTTGTGTTGTTTGTAATATAGAGCTGGTGAAAGAGGAGGTTGTCTGAGTCTGTGGTGGGTAGGGTTAGAGAGTATAATGTGGCATGGGTGTTCGGGTTTTGGAAAAGAATAGTGTGCCTATCATGCCCAGGTGTGTGTCTATGGGTAGAATTTTGGTTTCTTCATGTAGGTGTTGTTTGCATCCTATTATGACTCTTAGAGCTTTGTTTTATGTCATTTGGAGTTTCTTTACAGTTTTTAGTCAGTATTGGGTAACAAGTTAGAGAAGCATATTTTAGAGTTGAGCAAATATATTGTTTGTATGTGGTGGTAGATGTTTGTTTATTGTTTGTGAAGTCTGTGTCAGCAATGGTTCTTAATATATTCAGCTTCTTATTTGCAGATGAAATTATATTGTCTGTATGTTCTGTGAAAATGAGATGCATGTCAAGTATTACTCCAAGGATTTAGTAAATTTTGTTAAATGGTATAGCAATGTTATTTAGGTAGACTTGGAGGGGTGGGGCACCAAGTTAGTGGTCAGTGCTGATTAATGTAATTGAAGATTTGTTTAGTGAGGCAGACATTATGTCTTCTGTTTGCCAAGTTTGAAGTTGGTTGATGTGTTGTGTTAGGTTTATGGTCATGTTTAGGTTTTGGTGTGTAGTGGCTATGGTGATGTCATCTGCATAGGTTGTTTAAATTATGTGATCTATTTATGGTTATGGTAGATCTGCCGTAAATAGGTTGGCAATAGTGTTTAGGTCAAAGACGGTTTCCCACTTGGTACGCGTACCCCTGGGGGTATTTGGCAGACCGGTTGGGGGTACGTGAAAATAATATTGGTAATGGCGCAAACCACCAAAAAAAGGAAGGAATATCCCGAGCTCCATATTGTTTTGATGTTTGACTACTATTATAAAAATTGAAATAATTGATTTAGAACACTTAATGCTGTTAATTTGAGTTATTTTGATTTATTTAGTTAACCCAAGAACATTAATTAGTACCTAACAAAAACAAGCTTTTTTTCCAGGAACGGATGGGTGGGTGGGTTAGTGAGAAAAGGGGGTAATATACATTAAAGCCTAACATCAAAGGGGTACGGGAAGACGGAAAGGTTGGGAGCGCTGGTGGTAGGGATAGGATTGCGCCTTGGGGTACTCATTATTGATATAATTTTACTATTCTGGATTTTGTTTGTTTATTTATATTTATGTTGTTCGTCCTGATAGAAAGTTGGAGACCCATTTCTTAAGACTAGTGGGGATATTAAATTTTATTATTTTGTGGATCAAGTTATATTTGGGTACTGTATCGAATGCTTTGATATTGTTTGCCATGATTATTAATTTAGATGTAAGTTTTAAGTTTAGGCTGTTGATTAAGGGTTCTATAATGTTTGTGAGTGGTATTATAATTGAATGTTTGTTTTAAAAACCATGCTAGAATTTGCATTTAATGAGGGGTAGAGTTATTTTGTTTAGTATATTTTTTTCTAATAATTTGCATAGTGTAATAGAAGAGATGAAGCGATATGATGAAGGGTCAGAAGGGTCTTTTGATGGTTTTAGTTT
>JABUQX010066730.1:0-7500 GCA_015478945.1 Trachelipus rathkii | reverse complement strand
AATTAACGCTTTTTTAAAAATTAAAATTTTAAAAAATTGAAAATGATAATAATTGACTGTTTTTTGAGAATACGAAGGAGCTCGAGTACTCCGAGGAAGCGCGCAAAGGTGCCTTTGTTATTTTTTTTTAACTAAAGATACCCCGTAAACAACAAAGATGGACAGAGTCGGGTTTCTCGGCCCGAACCCCAAATGAAAAAAAGAAAATAATAACATTTTCTCCAGAGAAATAAACAAAACCACTATTTGTAAGCTCTTGCTCTATTACTGCAACGAATGAAGGTGACAAAGAGCGTACTTTCCAGACCAAGATTACTAAATTGAAGGTGTTATAAATATACGAATAAAATATTTTTTTTAAGTTTCATGAAAATACTTGCTGAAATCAAAAATTTATTATGTTCCTGTAACTGTTAAGTTTAAAAGTTACATTCTGTACTTCGATGCTGCCTATATATAATATTATATATATATATATATAATATATATATATATATATATATATATATATATATTATATAATATATATAATATATATTATATAATAATAATATAATATATATATAAATATACTAGATATATACAGAGGGGCATACGTTAAAGCGTTAATCCGTTAATTAACTCGTTAAATTTTCGTTAACTTTTAACCTTCGTTAATTTCAAAAAAGAAGTAAAGGACTATTAACGAGTTAAAATTTTCCCCTACATCTGTTAACCGTTAACTTAATTAATTAACGAGTTTATAAAATATTTCTTATCAGATTTAAATGTATTAGATCGATTTCATAAGAGATAAAACTTTTCTTTTTAAAATTTCCTAAACGATCCTCTCAATGGCTCAAAATGTTATATTTACTCCGTTATTATCCAGTTTAGTAATGTTGGAAAAAAAAAAAACACCGATGTTTTGAGCAGGAATGTGCTTACTGCTTACACCACCCCTCGTTCACTATATTCTCTATGTCTCACTACACTTGTCCTCAGTGTTGGAAGCACGCACATCCAACCTATTCCAAAGAAAGGTAGCCTCTCTGATCCAACTAATTTACACTGCAGAGTTTTAAAATAATTTCTTATCAGATTATTTAATTGTATTTTAGATTCGATTCGATATAGAGATAACTTTTTTTGTCAAATTTCCAAACCCTCCTCTCAATGGCATCAAAATGGTTATATTACATCTTATATCCAGTTTATAATGCTAACACAGGTTTGAAAAACCGAGTTTTGAGGAATGTGCTTACTTACACCACCCCTCGTTCAACTTATTCTCTATGTCTTAATACTAGCACTTTCCCTCGGTGTTGAAGCACGCACATGTCCAACCTATTCGAAAAAGGAAGCAGCTCTGATCCTTCTAACTATCGCCCTATAGCTCTCACATGTATTCTATCTAAGATCTTTGAAACCCTTCTCAACTCCCTTCTTGAACCATCTGGAATCTCATTCTATTCTCCGATCTACTAGACGGCTTTGGTTTCAAATCTACTGGCCGATTATAACTTTCCAAATTAACCATTTATGTTTCCCTCTAAATACTGGCAGACTTGCGTAGTGGCGCTGACATATCCAAAGCATTGACCGGGTTGGCACGCATCATTGCTCTCAAAGCTCCCCTCCTTTACTCCTTCTCTTTGCTTACTTGTCTAGCCTTCTTTCAAGTCGCTAAACATCCAGCTATGGTTGATGCGCGACTCTCTTCTTTTTCTGTCATACTGAGTTCCCAGGATTGTCTCATCTCTATATCCTACTTTCATTAATATCTTCTCACCTGGAAATCACTCATATTGCCACTCACATGCCAAGACGACCCTTCATCTTCAAACTCATTCAATTCTGTCATATCTTTACTTCTAAATGCCTCTCGTCTTAATCTTTTCCATTCTATTCTCGCTCTAGATAGATTCGGATGGGGTCGTCTCAACCTGTGAAATTCAATTCTTTAAAAACCCAACTTCTACAAAATCTCCCTCTCTAAAATACCTTCTAACTCCCATCTCTTGACGGCTTCTTCTCTCTTGACAATTAAAAATCCTGCCTTAACATAAAAAATTCTTGAAACCTCACATCACAACGGTCGCTAAGGCGGCCTCAAAGAATTGGATTTCTGTTTTAGACTGCGAGACTTTTTTCCTTCTCATTACCCAGCTATACAAGGTCTCAGCCGCTTATATAGATACTGTTCTCATAATCTGAGGCTCTGGTTTCACCCGCTTATTGACAAGCGAGCAAAAGCCAACAAGTCTATAAACTTTATTACTTTTCCAGTCTCACGTAACCTCTTCGTTGCGGCGGCGATGTTGTGCTTTAGCTCTTTTCTATTAGTATCTGCTATATAACCTACCACTCGCGTACACCAACTATGCGGACGCCCTAGTAGCACAAGCGTCTGTATCATGCGCACGGTTTTGCTGCTAGATATTGGTAACAACTCCAGCCAGTTGCTCGTGTTTCCTTTTTTCCTTCCATCACTGTTCTGGGGAACTCTCTTCCATCTTCTGTCTTTCCTGCTGAATTTAATATTCTCACTTTAAAGCCTGCGTCTATGTTCATCTGCGTAATTTGCGCTAGCGGATGAATTGTGGCGTGCACTACCCCTTCCTTGGAATAGTCTCTTGCCGTGATTGGTGGTGATAACTGCGTAAAAAAAAAAAAAAAAAAAAAAAAAAAAAAAAATTGTAGACAAAGATACAGGAGCTCATACACAAAACATTGAACATACTTGCCAATAAACCTTTAATGATTACGCCGTTACATTTTTAGTTAACGATTAAAATTAAACGGGGGGGGGGGGGGGGGGGGGGGGGGGGGGGGGGGGGGGGGGGACGGGTCGTTAACTCTCATTAACCGGTGCCCACCCTGTATAAGTATATATATACAGAAAGTTAATGATGGCCGACCTGACCGAAGCCTACACGCTAGCTACTACTCGACTCAGCTCCCGTAACATAATCACACCTACACACACGGACCAGCAAGTACCCTACAACCACCGGCCACAGTACAACCAATGACAACATCTACTCACTACGCCTGCTACCACATCTTGCTAAAAGCAACTACAAAAATATATATAACTATATATATATATATATATAATAATATATACATAATATATACATATATAATATAATATATATACCGTATATAATATATATTATATATATATATAAATAATATAATAATATATATAATAATAATATATATATAATATATATATATATATTGTAAGGGGGAAGTGAATTGACTGAGAACCACCTCATAAGAGGGCATATTGTTGTGAAGAGTTTGAAGCGTTGTCACATATAATGGCTTTCTTCCCGGAGGCTCTAGTGTCTTCAAGTGTGGCTAGCAGCCTTGCCCCAGACGCCACAGAACTAAACCCCATGACCAATGCCGCACGCACACTCCGCCTCCGGACCTGAAGGAGACGTCCGGTTGTAGAGCGAGTTAGCTCGTCAGGTGACGAGCAAGTGTGCTCGACCACTCTTACTCTAAGTGGTTGGTCCGCACCGCAGTCGAGAAGTACGCGTAACGGCGGACAGGCATGGACCGACACAGAGTAGCGCCGAGTTAGAAGGAAACTTGATCTGATGGTTGGCTTGCTGATGTTCGTTGTGCCACTCCACATTGGCACATGTCACTCCTGAAAGGTCACAATTTGAAGGGGTAAGTGAATGACTTGAGAACACCTTCAATAGGGATACTTCGTTGTTGAAGACTAAAAAGCGTTGTCACCGATAAAGTGCGTTCTTCCCGGAGCTGCCTAGGTGTCTTCAGTGGCTAGCAGCCTCCTGCACCAGACGCCACAATATATATATACTATATATATAGTATATATATATATATATATATTATATATAATATAATATATTATATATATATATATATATATATATATATAAATATATATATAAATACATATATATATATATTATATATATCTATATATAAGAGTAATAACGATTAACATTTTAACGCGTTAGATGCCCACCTTATATAATATAATATATTATAGTTATATATATATATATATATATATATATATATATATATATATATAACTATAAAATATATATATATTATATATAGTATATATATATATATATATATAAAGGTGGCTTTAACGCGTTAAAACGTTAATCCGTTAATTAACTCGATAATTTTTCTTAACTGATTTAGCGCTTTCTTAAATTTCGAAGCCGCGGAGGTACAAGGGACGGACTTATTGTGACATATATATATATATATATATATATAATATATATATATATACTAATATATAAATATATAATATATATATACTATATCATATATATATATTATATATAATATATATATTATATAATATATATTAGGACGAACGTCCGGAGAATCTACCAGCCTTCGAAAAAGTAAAGAGCTATAAACCAGTCTTGAAACTTGGAATATAATCTATATGGTTAAGCACGAATCGCGTGTAAAATTTCAAGTCGATTAGATGTATTATAGAGGGGGTCACCCCGAGGGTCAACGTAGATATTGCGCTACGCCCTTGTGGCGGAATTCTGTGCGATCGAAATTAAGCCTAACGAGAGTTAGTTTCGAGCGTGATGACGTAATCTCGTCGGAGACGAAGATTACGTCAACCGCGATGGAGCGCGCGCGACATGCACACTACCACAAACACATTATTATTTTATTATTACGCGGAAGAAGTGTTTCCGCAAGAAACACTTCTGAGTTTTTTTTTAAACCCTTCTGCGTCTCCTTCTGCGTGTCCTCAGCCACCGCAAACTCGTAACCGCACCGCACTGTACCGCACCGCACCGCACCGTGCCGCACCAATTCCGTCTCATTCTCTGAAGTTTTTTTCTTATATTATTATATTATAATTAATTATTATTATTATTAATTATTATTATTATTTTAATTTATTATTATTATATTATTAATATTATTATATTTATTATTATTATTAGTAGTTATAGTAGTAAGTATATAGTAGTAGTATAGTAGTAGTAGTAGTTAGCAGTAGTAAGTAGTGGTATAGTAGTATATAGTGTAGTACATAGCAGTTATCGTATCGTGATAAAATTTGGAGTGGTGTTAGATGGGGAGGTAACCTCAGTGTATACGAAGTTACATCCTCATGGGTCCCGAAGGGGACCCCACCCCATTAAAAATCCGAAGTGTTCGTAGAAGGTTGAAATTGTGAGAGGATTCAGAGTGTCAATTCTAGAAAGACTGTATGGGAATCGAGAGTTGCTCGGCACGGTGCTGAGCCACTCGGGGCCAGTAATAAACAAGTCAGCGTTAACAACAATGTGATGTCTTTATATATGTTATCGAGTTTGTAGATTACAAAAATAATGGTTTCAGAACATCAAGAAAACTAATTAAAAAAAAAAAAATAATAAAAATTTTCTTATTCTTTTTTGTTTATAACTCAAATTTACGTTTTCACATACCCTAAATCAGTAAAATTCACTAAATCAAAGCCACCCAACACCCATGTCCAGTCGTGATCTAATTATCTATTGATTGAGTAAATTTTACTAAAAATGTGTAAAACGTTTACATACCATAAAGCAGTAAATCACTAAATCAAGCCACCCAACCATCCCTCCTGTCCAGTCGTGATCTATTGATCTTTTGATTAAGGTCAAATTTTTACTAAAATTGCTAAACGTTTTACATACCCTAAGCAGTAAATCACTAAATCAAGCCAACCCAACCATCCCTCCTGTCCAGTCGTGATCTATTGATTCAAGTGATTTAAGTCAAATTTTACTAAAAATTGTAACGTTTTAACAATACCTAAAGCAGTAAATCACTAAATCAAACCCCATCCAACTACCATCCACCCACCTACCAGTCCAGTTGTGATCTATTGATCTATTGATCATATGATTGAAGGCTATTTTTACTAAAATTGTACACTTTTACATACCTAAAGCAGCTAACATCAAGTAAATCAAACCACCAACCAGCCACCATCCCGTCTCCCCTCCTGTCTGTCCTGCGTCTATTGATCTATTGATCTATGATTCAAGGTCAATATTTTACTAAAATTGTAACGTTTACATACCCTAAGCAGTAAATCAGTAAATCAAACCACGTCCAACTACCATCCAACACCTACCAGTCACTGTGAATCTACTTGATCTATATCTATTGATTCAAGTCACTTTTTGGAGTATCATTTTGGGATAAACATAACATAAAATCAAGTCTTTATACAAAGATCAATCAATATATGTCAACGTAACCAAAGTTTTCACATAACAAAAACTTACTTAGCACAATTCTAAACTAAGAATATAATTACACAATGACAAAAACTACACCACCTACACACGAATAACTACTAACATTAACAAAGTTCCACACTAAACAACACTAAAGTAACTAGCATAACATCTAAAGACGTAACCTACTTACACTTTTCTAACATATCGCTGTTAATTTACATTTAAGAATTAATAATTAACAAAAATTTACCATAACCGTGTGTAATTATCATACAGACCAAGGAGTATACTCTCTAACATAATAGGGTTTCCACATTAATAAACTTAAACATAAGCTTCACTGGACTAAGAAAATATGTACAAACAACAAACCTAACACATCTTAAGCAGGAATAAGCAGCAACATTAACAAAAGTTCCACACTTAAGCAACAGTAAAGTAACTAACATGGAGCGCAGAACGTAACCCTATTCACACTTTGTTCAAGCATATCTCTAACTAACGATGTTAATTTACACTAGCATGGTAATATTTAACAAAAAATTATCACAACATTGGTTAATTATCAAACAGAGCAGCGAAGTATGCTAACGTAACAAAGTTTCACATCAATAATAAAACAAACATAGCGTAACATAAACTAAGAAAAATAATGCACAAAGACAAACCTATCACACCTTAAACAGGAAATAAAACTGTTAACATTAACAAAGTTCCACACTTAACAACCGTAAAGTAACTAACAATGGTATGCAAAACGTAAACTAATCTTACTTTTTCAAGCATATCTCTTAACATATTAAGTTAATCTTACACTAACACACTAACATTTAACTAAAATTTCCCACAACAGTGGTTAATTATACTGATCAACAAATATACTCTGACGTAATAAAGTTTCACATCAATAAAACTAACATAGAGTAACATGAACTAACGAAATGGTTGCATGTAAGACAAACCTAAAAACAACTTTCATCCGAATTTGCAATCTATATACCATTCATATAACAAAGTTGCAACTTAACACTGTAAAGCAACTAATGCTATGGTATGCAATGGTCGTTAACTCTAGATCTTACGGTTTTTCAAGGCATATCTCTAAGGATTCATATTAACGTTAAATCGTTACACTGACCCAGTAACATTTAACTAAAATTTATCACAACCAGTGGTTAAATTATACTGTATCAACGAATTATTACTCGGTAACGTAATTAAGTAGGTGTTCCACACAACAAAACTACATAGAACGTAACATGAACCA
>JABUQX010066729.1:27500-31183 GCA_015478945.1 Trachelipus rathkii | reverse complement strand
GCAAACAGAAACAAGGACAATCCCCCCATTATAGCAGAAATAATTTGATCACCGATTGAGGCAAATTCAGAGCGCCATTTCGAACTTCCACAACAATCACATAAGGGCTGATGAGAACCCACTGCTGCATAGTTGAATGCCCCGATCAACACCAGTTTTCACTGAATGTATGGGTCGGAATTGTTGGCGACCATTTGATAAGTCCATTCTTTTTACCAGCGACACAGTCTTATTTGGAGACGTTTTATTCACATCTAACTTAGAACACTTGACTTGCTACCACTACTGGAAGACGTCCATTACAATTAAGATCGAAATTGTATTTCATGCACGACGGCGCTCCAACTCATTTCAGTTTAGAGGTGCTCGTAACTATTTGAACATTGTATATCCACGCCGTTGGATTTCGAGAAGGTGTAGACCTTGCCGCGGTCTCCAGACCTAAATGCATTGGATTTCTTCTGTGGAGGGCAGCAGGCCGAGCTTCGCTCGTAATATCATTCTTGAATACAAACATTTGGTCTTCCTCGATTAGCTGACTATCCCTAGGCTCACCCCACATCATTGAAACATCCCATGTGCGATGTTGTGAACGCCGTGTATCACGGCATCTCGCGATAATTGAATGTTCTCACCGATCCTCTCTCACACACTCGCTATTCCGACAAGGGATTAATTGAGTCTCACTTATACGCGTATAATACCTCGACCGCCTTTCTTCATACTTCTAGACCTAATCTCCGCCAACTACTCAAGCCCGATGATCTTAGCATGACGTTTACTGCGTTTCTCTTTGACCTCGTACTATTTCCTCCTGAACTCGATCAGAGCGTCTCTAGATGAACAATGTCGCCAAATCAATGCGTCGCCCACCTCAACCACCCACAAGGAAGCAAACTAGGTTCAACAAACACACACAAACACACTCCCTTTCACAAAACAAAACAAAACACTCCAAACAACACAAACAAACACAACACCCAACCAACAAAAAACCAACACCCAAAAAACACCCACAACGATATATATATATATATATATATATTACTTACACACAGACACACACACACGGCACAACCGCTAGGCTACTTATACGCACATACACCCACCCTTAGACACTTACACTCCCCCTACACTTACACACACACTCACCAAAATTATGTGAACTATGTATTCACACACACTAGGTAATTTATAATTCAGATACACTATGGACAACTTATACGCACATTCACTATGACACTTATACACACTATGACACTTATAAGCATTACACTCGCCATAGACACTTACACTACCCCATATACACTACATTCCAACACTCACCTAGAACACTTACACTGCATACAATACACCCTATGGACACTTATAAGCACTTACCCTTGCCATAGACACTTACACTAGCCCATATACATTTACACTCACACACAAAACATACACTTACACTTACACTCACACACTCGATATTTTGATGCCTCCACTTTGATGCCTCAGCATTGATGCCTAAGCATTGATGCCTCAACTTTTGATGCCTCAGATGACTCATCTTTGATGCATTTTTCTAACCTTTCTAGCCTTTTCTACCCACATCATAAGAACAGAGCATAATATTTGTTGTCTTCCCTAGGTTCATAATTGGAATGCCAGGGTGCAGCATGCGCCCTCCCCGCAAAGGCAGGCAACCCCGCCCGCCGCGTGCGCCCGCAGGCGCAATAATTTCCGCGTACCCGCCGCCGCGTGGCGCCCGCAGGTGCAATATTCCCGCGCGAATTAAAATATATAATATATACTATGAAGTCATTCATTTTTATTTCATACTTAAACATTTTTATAAAAAATTTCGCGAACCCTAAAACTGCAACTCATTACAGACCTATTATTATAATTTAACACATATATTTATTAACATTATTTTTCATTTTATATTTTTTACCTTAATACTTTTAATTTATAAATTTTTAAAAATTGTATGTAAGAGGAAAAAAGCCAGAGTGCCTGATATATAATCATTTTATTTTTACTACAATTGTACGAAATTTTACTAAAAACATATACTTTACAGACCTTTAAACAGAGGTAAATCAGTAAATCAATAGAGGTGTACATAGCAACAAAGGGATTAGTATGCTTTTGTTTTACTGCTTTACTGCTTTACTGCTTTAACATGTTTTACTGCTTTAACTCATATGTTTTTACTGCTTTAACTCATTATTTATTAATATGTACATTACCTTAAAGCAGTTAAATCAGTAAATCAAATGAGGTGTTTACCTAGCCAACAACAGGGCTTAATCATGCTTATGTTTACTGCTTTACTGCTTTAACTCATTGTTTTACTGCTTTCAACTTCATTGTTTTACTGCTTTAACTCATATGTTTTACTGCTTTAACTCATATATTTATTTAACATTTACATACCTTAAAGCATAAATCAGTAAATCAATAGAGGTGTTACCTAGCCACAAAGGGATTTAGTTATGCTTTTGTTACTGCTTTACTGCTTAACTCATGTTTTACTCGCTCTCTAACACATGTTTTACGCCTTTAACTCATATGTTTTACTGCTTTAAACTCATGTTTTACTGCTTTAACCCATATGTTTTACTGCTTTATCTACATTACTATTTATTTAACAATTACATAACCTTAAAAGCAGTTAAAATCAGTAAATCAATAGAGGTGTTACCTAGCAACCAAGGGATTAGATAATGCTTTTGTTTTACTGCTTACTGCTTTAACTCCGTGTTTTAGTACTGTTTTAACTCCTATGTTTTACTGCTTTAACTCAATATGTTTTTACTGCTTAACTCATATGTTTGACTGCTTTAACTCATATTTTTACTGCTTTAACTTCATATATTATTTATTACAATTACATACCTTAAAGCAGTAAAATCACTAAATCAATAGGAGGTGTTTACCTAGCAACAAAGCGGAATTAGATGCTTTTGTTTTACTGCTTACTGCTTTAAGGTATGTAAGCAGTAAAACATATATAAGTTAAAGCAGTAAACATATGAGTTAAAGCAGAAAAACACGAGTTAAAGCAGTAAACATATGAGTTAAAGCAGTAAAAACATATGAGTTAAAGCAGGTGAAACATATGAGTTAAAGCAGTTAAAGCAGTAAAACAAAAAGCATACTAACCCCTTGTTAAGGTAATACCTCTATTGATTTACTGATTTACTGACTTTAAGGTATGTAATGTTAATAAATATTATGGAGTTAAAAGCAGTAAAACATATGAGTTAAAGCAGTAAAATGTTAAAGCAGTAAAGCAGCTAAAGCAGTAAAACAAAAGATTACTAATCCCTTTGTTGCTACTGTAACACCTCTATATGATTTACTGATTTACTGCTTTTAAGTCTGTTAAAGTATATGTTTTTATTAAAATTTCGTACAATTGTAGTAAAAAATTAAAATGATTATTATACAGGACACTCTGGCTTTTTCTCTGTACATACAATTTAAAAATTATTAATATTAACAAGTATTAATAAAAAGATATAAAGAAAAAATAATGTAATAAATATATGTGTTAAAAAATAGGTCTGTGGACCATAATTAGGTTGCGAAAATGTTTTAATAAAAATGTTTAAGTATGAAAAAAAAATGAATGATTCATAGTATATATATTTTTCATTCGCGCAGGGAATATTGCGCCTGCGGGCGCACGCGGCGGG
>JABUQX010066729.1:15000-25000 GCA_015478945.1 Trachelipus rathkii | reverse complement strand
TGCTTTCGTACACTGCATGAGATGAATGTGACTAGAGTATGGTGGGAACACTTAGAAAATCTGCCATAACATTGGCAGTAATGAAGAGGTGATAGTGAATGTGTGTGGATTTGAGGTGCAAGAATAGGTATTTTGGGAATGAGGTCAATAGTAAGGAGGAGGAATGTGTAGTAGAGCCGAGAAAGTGAGAATGGTAAATCTGCAGTTATAGATTAAATTACTGGTGAAATGATCCAAGAACGGAGGCGAGAGGTGATTGATTGGAATTTGGAAGTTGTGCAACAATGCGTTTAATGGAAGGCATAGTTCCGAGGGATTGGAGGAGAGATGTAATAGTACCCTTAATATAAGGGTAAGGGAGATAGGGTAACTGTAGGAATATAGGGAAATTAGCTTATTAAAGTGTAGTAGGGAAGGTATATACTTATATTGTGACTGAAAAGAATGCGTCGAGTGACTGAAGGACTGATTGTGAAGAACAAGGTGCTTTAGAAGTGTAGAGGATGTCTAGATCAAATCTTTACATTGAAAAAAATGATTTGAGAAATGAGGGAGGAGAAGAATAAATTAGAGTATATTAGTTTTATTTTGTATTTGAATAACAGAAAAAGAAATGATTTATTACGAAGCTCTATGGCAGGTGTTATTGATTATGGTGTTGGTGGTAAGCTTCTGCAATGGAATCAAAAAGTATATATGACGATAGTAAAGCTGTGTAAGAATATTATGGAGTTGAAAAGTGATTGTTTTAATATTAATAAGCGGAGTGAGGCAGGATTGTGCTATGTCTTCTGGTTATTCAATTCGTATATGGATAGGGTTATGAAAGAATTAGGAGGTGGGATGGCAGGATGGTGTTAGAATCAAGGGCCTTGTGGAGTCGCTTATTCAAAAAATTTATCACCGAACACACCCAACACACATCAACCCAATATATTACCACACAAATACTACACCGACAACACCTCCAAAGACAAAACCTAACTTTCCGACAATCACAACATAAACCGACTTAACAACAAACTCAATCAATTCAAATTACCGACTTTCACGTTCTCCGGCTTACTCCGACTCAACTCCACAAATCTCGCTTAGAATGATGGGGAGTATGGAAGAGGAAGTGGGGATGCCCTTACCTATTATATGCGGATATTTGGTTTTATGTGGCGATCTGAGAGAGTTTTGAGAGGATTGGTAGAGAGATTTGGCAGGGTGTTAAAAGAAAGATGTTTGAAGGTAAGCGTAGAATGACTCGAGCGTTGTCGAGTGTGGACGCAGTGGAAACAGAGGAAGAAGCGGGAAAAACAGGAGGGCCAGAAAGAGAGTTGGATTGGAAAGAAAGATTATTCTGAAGGATTTAATGAAGAAATTGAAATGTCTTAATATAATCTGAGCAAGAAGTGGTTAGACAAAAATTTTTTTGAGAAGAGAGAGAGAGCTTTTGTTGAATATAGCTGCAACAACTTGAAAATAAAAAAATTTACGATTTTTTGAATTTTTAAAATGTTAAATTTTAAACATTAAATTTATTGCATTGTAATCTGGGTTCGAGGGCAGCTGCAAATTTTAAAAATCATTCTTAGCAATTTCGGGAATATGAAATATTTAACACAGAAAAATTAAAATTATAATGAAGAAATTACACAATAATGGATTTGCCAGAAGGTGAACTTGCGTTTTCAAATACAATCGCTGAGGTCCTTTTGAAGAAAATTTTTTTCAAATTTCTCTTCCACTGGTGGCAAGGGTCTGGAAGTCCCCTTCTATCACATTAATTTTAATCGTGCATGGTGATATAGCGTATACCATATTAATAATAATAGGATAGCTGTGATTAATGATAATGATGTTAATAATAATGATAGTGGTGAATAATTTAAAATTCAGTGAATATAGTGTTATTAGTTTAAAAATATTTAATTTATTAAGTGAATAGTTGTGAATAATTTTAAAATACAGTGAATATAGTGTATAGCGTATATATTTAATTAAAAAAGTGCTAATATAGGCATATAATAATAATAATTAATAATAATAATCAATAATATAATAATAATAATAATAATAATATAATAATAATAATAAATAATAATAATAAATAATATAATAATAGAATAATAATATAATAATAATAAAATAAATACATAATAATAATAATAATAATATTAAAATATTAGAAAATAGTAGACATTATAAGTGAAATGTACATGTATTTTGATTAAATATATGTTTGCATAAATAGTAATAATATTATAATGGATGTAATAATTTGGTATATGCACGTTATATTTTATATATGTATTTTTTATGTGTATGTACGTATGTATTTTGTATATGTATATATTGTATTTTTTTTAATATTTATAAAAAAAAAATAAAAAAAAAAAAGGTAGCTCAGAGTTAGAGCACTCACCAAACAAAGTGAGTCCCAGGTTAGGCCGCAACTGGTCTGAAGATGAAGAGAATGTAAGAGCAATTCCTCACTATAAGGCATTATGAATATCAGTACCTGTTCGGACGTTAATCGAGTACACCCCCTCCTAGATTAGGGCGCTACCAGGGAGCAGTTGGAGTCCGTATTCTGCTAAAAAAAAAAAAAAAAAAAAAAAAAAAAAAAAAAAAAAAAAAGATAAGAGTTAAAAGGTTATGTGGTTGTGAGTGAGGAAAGTCCTCGGTGTGAAGTTTATGTTAATGGTGCAGCAGCTGAAACAGTGTCTGGGTTTAAAATATTTAGTAATATATGTTGGATGAAAAGGGACGGATGATGCAGAGTGTAGTAGGAAAGTTGGAATGGCAGGTAAGGTGGCTGGTGCAATTAAGTCGTTGGTGGATGCAAAGAACTAAGTCCTGAGTGCTCTAGGGTCTTACATGAGGGTTATGTTTTTTTTTAATTAATAATTGTATAATGTTGAAAATTTAATATACACAAACCAATAAAACATCTATGAGAACCTAATCAAACACAACAATACACGTAATTAAATGTCATTATTGAAAAGCTCAAAAGTAACGAGAATGTAACGACGAAGTATTGGCATTCGCTTACTTTAATTCAAGAAACGGAATAACGATAACGCAACTACTTTTTTCGAGTAACGGAGTAACGATAACGGAACTACTTTTTTGAGTAACGTGCCCACCATCGGTGGTCTTTTTCATACATAAAAAATTCACAATATAGCAATTAATAGGAAGTATTTGTCATTGTAGTGGTATTGCTGAAATCCAGTTTGTATTGCCAGTAGCATCAATGAGAGTATTGTTATTGGCCAAAGATTCAGCTCTGGTACATTCACTAATATATATATAATTATCATATATAATATATATATATATAATATATAATATATATATATATATATATATATATAAATATATTAATATATATATATATATAATATATATATAATATAATATATATTATATATATATATATATATATTATAATATTTATATTATATATATATATATATATATATATATATATTAATATCATATATATAAATATATATATAATATATAATAATATATTAATATATTATAAGAAGTATTATATAATATATATATATAATATATATATTATATATATATTAATAATATTATATATATATATATATATATATATATATATATATATATATATATTAAAATTAATATATATATATATATATAATATATATATATATATATATCAATATATAATATATATTATATATATAATATATATAATATATATATATATATATATATATATATATATATATAATATTATAATATATATTATAATATATATTATATATATATATATATATTGGGTTATCAACTCTACATATATACAGTCTTTCTAATTCTCATATTTAAGAAACTTCTACTCTATATGCAAAATTTTAACCTAATAATATTGGAAAAGTTAAAAAAAAATTCTTGAAATATTTTAATAGACATAAGTCGACTTTTATAAGCTTCGTAAAACCGCAAAAGCCGAAATTTATTTAAAATTTTTCCAAGGGATCCATTTTTAAGGAAAAGAAAACGGACACATATAGACCCAACGGTGCCACTAGGCCTTAGGCGTTGAAGGTTTCCCCCCAACCCTTTTTTTTCCAAGTGGCTTCTCTTAATTCTATGCTCCCACCCCCTACCCTTAAACTTCATTTTCCTCACCAATCCTTTTTGCCTTTATTAAATATTAAAAGAGAATAAGATAAAAAAAAAAGAGACAAAATTAAAATAAGGAAGAGAAATTAATTTTGAAAAATGGAAGAGGTATAAACAAAGATTACCTAACATCATCTCTAATTCCCATTGACATCCTCGAAGGTCCTTTAAGGCATAAATATATATATATATATATATATTATACTATATATATTATCTTTATATATATATAATAATATATATATATATATATAATATAATACATAATATATATATATATATATATATAGTATTATATATATATATATATATTATCTTTCTTTCTTTATCTACCTTTTTTTTTCCAAAGATTGGGAGTAGGTGCGCTACAAGCATTTTTCGGGGGAATAAGAAAAAGCAGTGGAGAAAATGGAACAAATGTCGAAAAGAAGCCCAGCCTTACCGCCCCCTCTGTACCATTTTAATTTAGTAAGAACTTCGCGCAATCAAGAAAATCCACCCTAGAGCTTCATGCGGACCGTGACGGATCCACACGTATGGTAAGTCGTCAAACCGTAGGTTATTCCCTGGCCCAAGTTATACCCCTTATAACACCCCCATTCTCCCTATCATGCACCTTTTCTCGCCTCTGCCAAACTCACCATTTCTCTCCTGCAAAACATTCCTTTTTACTGACTCAATCTACATTTTCTTCGGTCTCCCAACGGTACGGTTCCCAACACACTCACCACTTATACATCCGCTTAACCAACCGATTACCATTCATCCTTTCCACATGACCAAACCATTCTCAACAGAATTTTCTTTTTTATTTTATTTATATATATATATATATATATATATATATGTAATACTCTAATAAAATATATATTATATATATTATATATAATATATATATATATACTATTATTTATTATATATATATATATATAATAAAAGTTTCACATATCACGGCATAGCCCCAATTTCTAGGAGGGGGAACTCTCTATGTAATTTCTACCTAGGATCCATACTAGGATCGAACAGGCCCATGTCATGCAACTCTTGTCGCTCTACCGATTGAGCCACGGGGAATAATAATATAAATATATATTAGTATATATATATATATATATATATATATAAATATAATATATATATAATTATATATATATATATATATATATATATATATATATATATATATATATAATCATATGATATATATATATATATATATATATATATATATATATATATATATATATATATATATATATATATATATGAAGCAAGAGGAGGTGTTGGACTTGTAGTTATCTCTTCTTCTTCTGCTTGCTCCTCCGCTTCATGGGTTGTAGTTGAAGTTCTTTTCGTATTCTTCCACTGCACAGGTAGTATTGATGGTGTTCTTTTGATAGCCCTTCGTATTAGACTTCGTTTATACGTTGAGGGACCTAAATATCTACAGTGTACTCGGGTATACACCTTTCTCTGCTGAAGCCGCCTTCGTCACCAAGTACAAGAGGCTATATCAGACGCTTTGATTGGTACTTCGAGGCTAATGAACCATCAACCAAGTATTTATAACCCTTTTTAAAACTTATTTCTATAGGTAGGGAATAAAACTCAGTTTGGGTCGATAGTTATTTTGCTAAAATTATCTGTTCAGTTATAAGAAAACCTTTCGCTGACCCAAAGTTAAGCGTAATAATCAATTTATAAATTTTATTAGAATTTTGTTATACCCGAATCTCTTGTACACCAACAACTAAGCTCATTTTCTTTTACATTCGAAACTTTAAAAAAAAAAAAAAGATCGCCACCGCTATGTGGTACAGAAATGGCGGGAACCAAAGATTTTTTAAATCACCCCATATACAAGCTATTTACTCAAACAATATACAAAATATTATATAAAATGTTGCAAAATACAATATTATATATACTACAATTTACACAATATATTACATATTAAGATGGAAAATCACTTTAATGTGAGCTACAATACATTTTATGCTTTCGGAGAGAGTGAGAGCGAAGAGACTGTGTGTGTGTGTTCCAAATAATAGATTGTATATGCATACAGATTTCATTAGAAACAACATATTTTCGCAAATAATTCATACAGAATGTTAAAATAATAAAAATTATATCATTATAATGCTAAAATAATGAGAAAACATTTTTAATATTCTTTAAAACAGAGCTTTTATTATCAAATAAATTAACCAGGAAGAGTTATTCCTAAACTCCTAAACTACCATTTTCTTTAATTGATTGAAAACTTAATATTTATTCCTAACTACACTATATATCACTTTCGCCCCTAAAAGCGGAGCGTATTTTACACGTAAATTTGTATACTAAAATCACTAAATAATATTTTAATATAATCACTTTGAAATACTACTATTAATAATAAATTTAAAATTGAAATGAACTTTTTATATAATTCACGTTTTCAATAAATGCACTAATAAAAACACACTTTTCTAACTGGATTACGTCGAGACACTATAGCTGTTTCCTGCTGGCCAGCAGATGACGTGACCGTTTGGTTCGGCAAATCATCATCTGATGGTGGAACCATCTGCAAACTCGAATTACCCGTCGGTAAGGGAACCATCTGGGAAGGCGAATTACCCGCCGGTAAGGGAACCATCTGCGAAGGCGAAGGAAGTACGGCAGGCTTCAAATGACTAATCGAAGCGATATCCGTCCGTCCATCAAAAAAATTGTATCTTATAGCAGCAATCCATCCTTTGAAGAACCCGGTAAGGGCCATAATAATGTGCTTCCAAACTCTTCCGAATGCGATCGACACGAAGAAAGACATAGGGTACAGGTTTGAAGTTCGGCAGGAATGTATGATAAAGCACTGGAGGGATGAAGAGGTGGTAGCTGTCGGAAATCGAATTGTTTCATGTGAGCCATAAATTTTATCATGAAATCGTTGCAAGAATCTGTATTTTTAGGTGCTTAAAGAAGTTCCATAGGACACAGAGGCGTTTTTCCGGTTACTTCTTGAAAAGGAGAAAACTCGGAGTCATCAGGAATGCAGCGAAGACAGCATCATGACTGGAAGAGACAGTAGCCAGTTTTCTTTCCGAGCCATGATAGCACTCGATGAGTGATCGATGAAACCTTTCGATTTGGCCATTTGCCGAAGGGTGGTAAGCGCTTGTCCTGAGCCTGTGAAAACCAATCAATGTGATAGCTCTGTGAAGAATTCACCTTCAAATTGTTGGCCTTTATCTGAGATTACATAGAGCGGACTTCTAAATCTTGATATCCACTGCATGAAGGTAAACGCGACAGATTTTGAATTCGTATTCACAAGAGGAATTGTTTCTGTCCACTTAGTGTTCTTGGCAATGCCCGTGAGTAGATATCTGAAGACTGGAGCTGAAATATCAGTCAAGAAGGATAAAGGTAATGATCCCTCGATGTCGATATGTACTGTTTCAAAACGTTGTGACGGGATTTCCATGGGAGCAGTAGGTGGTTTAGTATGACGTTGAATCTATGAAAGTTGACACTGCTGACAAGAGTCACGAGCCATGTTAGGCCAGAAATACCGAGTCTTGATAAGACGTAGAGAAGCCTGAACTCCAGGATGAGACATCTGATGAAAATTGTTGAAGATCTGTTCACGACAAGGTTTTGGAAAAAATGGTCGTGGAAAAGCTGTTGAAGTATCACACCATATTTGAAGGTTATCTTGTAGAGGATAAGAATGAAGATGTTGCTGAACAGTGGTAGTTTCTTCATCCGTTGATTGAAGACGGCGATGTCAGGTAAATCGAAGGCATCTACTGTTACCGAGGATATCCGGGAAAAAGCATCTGCCACAATGTTATCTGCACCGCTGAGTTAGGTCATTGAAGAGACATATTCTGCTAAGACAGAAAGATGACGTTGCTGCCGATCACTTTTTGCTTAATTCCTACTGTAGAAAGCTGAGATGAGAGGTTTGTGATCAGTGCACAAGATGTATATATTCTTCCATCTACCTTATAAGGCTTGAAATGACGAATGAATAGTAGTATGCTAGGAAGTTCCCGGTCGAGCTATATTTTCGCTGCTGTTTTGATAGCTTTTTTGCTGAAGAAATCTATAGGAATCGGCTGTTCATCAACCATCTGATGAAGGCCTGCTCCTATAGAAATCTGGCAGCTATCTGTGACAAGTTGAAGATGGGTAACATCCGCAAAGAAAATGGAAGAGTTGTGGCGTTTTGAAGCTGATTCTTGATTTCACCAAAGGCATCCTTTTCTTCTGTGGTCCAAGTGAGGGACTTATCTTTTGGATGGTGTTTTGCTTTTTATGACAAAGGAAAGACAACCTTTGTAAATCACGGGATAAAACGGCGATAGTATCCTAGCATTCCCAAGAATCTTCTAAGAGGTGCTGAATCTGAGGAATAGGGTACTTGGAAATTTCGGACGTCATTTGTGAAGGAGGAGAAAGTTCCATCTGAATATATATATATATATATATATATATATAAATAGTGTGTCAGTTAGTTTTTCTTTATTATAGAAAGATATATATATATATATATATATATATATATATATATATATATATATATATATATATATATGTATATATATATATATATATATATATATATATATATATATATATATATATATATATATATATATATATATATATATATATAAATATATATATATATATATATATATATATATATATATATATATATATATATATATATAGATATATATATATATATATATATATATAGATATATATAGATATATATATATATATATATATATATATATATATATATATATATATATATATATATATATATATATATATATATATATATATATATATAGTATTATTTATTATATATATATATATATATATATATATATATATATATATATATATATAGTTATATATATATATATATATATATATATATATATATATATATATATATATATATATATATATATATATATATATATATATATATATATATATATATTATATATATATATATATATATATATATATATATATATATCCCAAATAGTTGAGAAATATATTTGAAAACACATTTTCTGAAGGAGATTTTGAAAGAATTTTCCTGAAGAGGCTTGAAAACTGCCCTGAGATGTTCTTCATGGTGTTTCGCAGTTGATGAAAAAATTACCAAGTCCATTAGATAGACGTAAATAAATGGGAGATGTCGAAAAATGGAGCCCATTATACATTGAAATGTAGGACCAGCATTTTTCAAACCAAATGGCATAGAAACGTATTCAAACATACCGAAAGGAGTTGTAATGGCTGTCTTTTCGATGTCCTCCCGTCGTTGGAATTTGATGGTATGCCATCTGAAGGTCTCTATTTTGCTGAAGATAGCTGATCCATGTAGACGTTGTGAGAGACTTTGAATGAGAGGAAGTGGATATCCATCCCTTTTAGTAATGACATTCAAAGATCTGTAATCACCACAAGGCCTCCAGGTTCCAAGGGTTTTCTTTGGCACCAGGTGAAGCGGAGAAGTCCAAGAAGATTTGGAAGGTCTGATGATTCCATTCTTCAAAAGAGTGTCGAATTCTGCTTTTAGTTTATCTTCGGGAAGACGGCGAGTTCTTGCCAACACTGGAGGAGAATCTCCAGCCTCTATGTAGTGGACAGGTACATTTGGATTAAATTTTATGTTTGTCAAGTCAATGGGTGAAGTTAACAAAGAAAACTCCTGAAGCAAATATGAGAAGTGAGAGTCATCAAAGTTAGCGTTGATTTGTAAGGAAGGAACTTTTGCGGAAGAGACTTGAAGAGGTCCTATAAGAGATATAGTCGTGTCTTG
>JABUQX010066729.1:5000-10000 GCA_015478945.1 Trachelipus rathkii | reverse complement strand
CCTATATATCAGTGGTGCCCCCTAGAGTGACTAATTAGAGCCCCCTAATCTGAAATTAGAAGCAGTGAAAAGTGCCGAAATAAAATCAAAATTGAAAAAAAAAAATCGGTTACTTTCTCGTTTTAATTGCTTAAAATAGTGATATGTGGATAAAGTAAATAAATTATTTGAGTCAAAATTAATAACGTGAAGAACAAGCTTCTTATTAATCTCATTTAAAATAAGAAAAGAAAGTCGTTATTATAACAAATCGGGCTAGTAACAGAAAAACCGTTGCTATTTCGAATTTGAGAATTTGAACCCAAGCTCTCTTAACCCTAAAAAGATTCAAACATTTAAGCTTGACTCAAGACTACAGAAACATGATCCCAAACAAAAAGTTGAGTTTTCGAACCAAAGCGAAGCCAACTCCAAAATTAAATAAAAAGGAGGGAAAGTCTCAAACCCCCAAACTCCTCAACTTCTTGGAGAAAACGGGAGACCATCTGATCTCCCCATTTGGATGCAACCCAACCTCGCAGACAGAAAGACCTATACGTACCAACTCACAGACGAAAGGAAATTTGTGTTGCCCATCAAACTCCCAGACTGTCACCCGAAAATGACGTCAAAATTTGGATAAAACGTGACCAATTTTATCCTCAAAACTTTATGAAATAAAAGTGGCCAAGGAAAAATTAAGATAATCAAGCACCATTTGCTCCCAATTCAGTTATTAGCCACTATCAAACGCCAATCAAAGAGTAACATCCTATAAAGGAATTGTTTGAAAACAACAAAAAGGAACCTACTCCCATATCAGAAGATCAATAACATACGTTGACGTCATCCTCAGTAAAAATTGCGTGCAACGAATCCCAAGTCATTTCCTCTCTCGGTCTAAGGAGAACGTTGGTGAAGAAAACGCGCAAAATCTCATCAATAGAGAACCTACTTTAGTGAAAGAATTTTTTCTAAAAAGTCTACCTCCAGCGGTATACGAACATCTCCACAAAATCTCATCATGTGTAAGTATACACACACTCGCATACATGGCCAACGCCTTGTACGAAATCAAAAATTAGTAAATGAAAGAAAAACAAAGAACAGCATCTGGCAACAACATCCTGCCAACACTCGAAATTTAGGCTACGCTGTACAAGAGAAACAAAGCAGCCTCTCACCCAAGAATCTCCAACCCCCTTTCCCCCATCCAAGTAGTGGTAAATACTTTAAAAATTTCAACTTAGAACATATCGGTGTAAAATAAATATATCAATGAATAAAATTAAAAACACTTTAAATCCGAAATCAAAAACTACTACTACTACTACTACTACTAATAATAATAATAATAATAATAATAATAATAATAATAATAATAATAATAATAATAATAATAATAATAATAATAATAATAATAATAATAATAATAATAATAATAATAATAATAATAATAATAATAATAATAATAATAATAATAATAATAATAATAATAATAAAAATAAAAATAAAAATAATAAAAATAAAAACGATAGTGGTAAATATGCAGACATTGGAAATGAACAATAAAGTGAAAAATTATGATACTGTGAAAAGACAAACGTAAAATTCCTGTAAATGGCATAGCATGCGCCATCTTGTGTTAAAAATAACAACGAAAATTCCGATAAAAATAATCGAGTTAAAAATATTACAAAATAATACAAATGTTATTTCAAAAAAAATAAAGCCAAAAACGGCAAAATGTAAATTAAAGGTTTCCAAAAATTGGTAAGGTGCTTTATCTTATATTTCTAATATCTCGTGTTGCATGAAAATTATACATTTATTTATATATGATAATTATTATAGGATAGTCATGAAAAGATTTTCTTATAGCCAAAAATTCAAAATCAGCCAATGACTACCATACCGTTGACGTTTGCCTATCTGATCAGCTGTATAAATTAAAATATTGGAATAACTACCAACATGAGTCCTGTAGTTCTCTATCATGATATCGGTCAAACTTTAAATGCTTAAAAATTTGAATAAAAAGGTTCTTCATAGTGTAGTTAATAAATTCAATTACTGATTCTTAAAAGTTGTTGATAAAATATATAATAACAAGAATATCAAAATAATGTCTTAAAAAGTTGGTTTTTTATATTATGGCGAGATGTCGCGGCAACTTTCGAATAGGCTGCCTGCTGGCCTCAGCTGACGAGTTGAAGCTGGCGGGATTAGCTGGTGAGAAGGTAAGCCAGAGATATCTACGCTAATGAGCTGTGTAATAGCCCAAAAAAAAAAAAAAAAAAAAAAAAAAAAAAAAAAAAAAAAAAAAAAAAAAAAAAAAAAAAAAAAAAAAAAAAAAAAAGAGAGAAAAGAAAAATTACAGGAGATAAAGTTTATGAGGAAGCTCTGATTCATTATAAGGAGAAGCCGCGACAATTAACCCAGACGTTTTCCAAGAAGTTTCAAATCTTTTTTTCTATCTTACAACAACATAGGAAAAAACATATTAAATATCTATTTTTTTCTCAACGATTAATATCTCATCCTAAAGATATTCTCATTTGCTTGATATTATTACAATATATAAAAATTAAAAATTTGTATTCGGTGATCAGTATGTTTCAATGAAAAGATGTATTCTATTTTAATGACTTTTTCAAAATTAATTTAAAGTTCGGGAAAGAGACCTTTTGGTACAATCCCACAACGAATTAGAAACGGAATTAAGAAATGGGCTTTTACTAAGTGTTCTAAAAATATATTGAACGTTATTATTAAAGAGATAAAAACAATTTTTAATACTTCATTTCATAAATTCACTTACATAAAAAAGATATTTCATATTTTAGAGAAAATTACATATTTTCTTTTATATATCAAAGATGATAAAATTTATTTGAACCTTTGTCAAAGCGACAGTAGCCCTGTAGGGACAACGCTCTAAAATATTTGAAAATGAACTTTTTTCGTACAAATATGGAGATCGAAAATCATTTATAAAATTTATAATTCTAAACGAGTTGATTTCGCATGCTAGCTTAAGATTACTTTCTTCTTTTTCAAACATCTTACTCTTGTAGACAAAATTTTCTTTTAATATTAAAATGAACAATGAAAAGATTAAGAGTATAAGCATCTACAGAAAAAGAAAAAAAAAGAAATGCCCACAAGAGAGCAACACTCTCTCTATTTACAAGGACAATCGTTCCTTCAAACACAAGCCAAAATCTCGCCTTGCCTGTCACCCAGAAAGCGCCATCTATCGGCCAACAACAACAACAACTCTGTACCCTAAACATACAACTTGGTTACCATGACAACGATCTCCGAATGGAGTAACCAAAATAGAATTGATGATAATACATAGGAGAAAGCAGAAATGGAATATCATTTTGAACTCTACCATTCAAGGGAAGATTCGCAGGTGTGAAATGATTGGATCTTAACTGCATTTGAAAACGCAAGGTTAATAAGAAACCCCTCTTACCGGATAGGTTCCATTGCAAGCAATCAAACGGTGGAGACATTAGTTTCACCTCTGTGAGTGTGACATTGAAAGTAAGTTCGAGATGAGAACCGAACGGAACGATAAGAAAAGGGTTAGAAGATTGAAAAAAATATAGAGGAAACAGGTATCTCTGACGAAGATTACAATGTAATTGAAATTGTCGCTATACGAGCTCTTATTTTTAGCGTTTCTTTCTCCTTTATTCATACATTATGTTTCAAAGCCTTCCTCTTCTTTCCTCCATATTGTGTAATGATATTCATCAGAATGTGGGGCTGTGCTAGAAAGGTATGTCGGGGGACTACAGATATTCAAGGCGTCACCTTGATCTTCTACTGGAGTCCGGACAATCCTTTTTTCGCCACTCGAGATCACCAAATGATCTATATGGTGAAAAATGTTGATAGGGAATCTGTAAGACAAAGATAGAGCATTGGTCATTAGAAAGTGTGCAGCTGTAAGAGGCTAATTTGCCGGTCTTCATGTCATACACCCTTCAAACCCTCTGGTGAGGCCTCCATACTTGACGATTATACCCGTATATGTTATTTAAAATCAAAATTCTTTTCGCGCTTCTTTCTTTACAAGAAAGAAAATTCAAGCAGAGGTGCGAGGCTTGGCGGCAAGTGCCCAGCTGGCACACCACCAATCTAACGCGTTGGGAGTCATTATAGAACACCCCTCACACTATGTAGAGGTATCAAATCCGGACCTCCTGTTAACAGTGTCATTCAGATTAGGAATCGTGCCACTTTTATTTGTTTAGTTTATGTGTGTGTGTATCATATTTTCTAACGACATTTTGTGCATAGAATTACCTCATTTACTTAATTGATCAAATCCATATCTGTCAATTGTCCGTATCACTATTGTCAAATAAAGCACTACGAGGAAAGTACTCTTAATTAATTTTATGATAGCTGAAGTGATATTATATATATATATATATATATATATTATAATATATATATATATTATATATATATATATATATGTATTCACTTCGATTGAGCATTGCTTACATAGTTCAGGTAAAGGCAACTGACTATGAAAGGAAGTTGATTAGTATATGGTATAGGCTTAAGGTTACACTTACTTAGACTAACCCATCCAACCCAACACTCCCATAAACCTTAACTTACTTAACTCTAACCTACACCTAACCTAACCTACCTACCCTAACTTAACCTAACTAAAAAAATCTAAAGTAAATTAATTGTGAACTCTTGAAATTAAATGGAGTGAACTAACCTTACCATCACGTATATAGTCTACATACTGTACTATAATTTTAATATGCTATACTAGTATATATATATATATATATATATATATATAGATATTTATATATATAGTAATATTATATAGTATAGCTGTTCAAACTACACTACTTATTAACTAATCTCTGCGATTACTCTGTAGCTCATAACTTATCTTATATATATCTATATCTATATAATATCATATATATATATATATATATATATACAGTATATATATAATAATATATCATATA
>JABUQX010066728.1:15000-28544 GCA_015478945.1 Trachelipus rathkii | reverse complement strand
TACATCTGAACCCGGGAATCCCATCTCGGCTAAACCCTGCAACCTAAGAGCATACAAGGGTATCGTTTCATGGGAAAGAATTTTCGCTTCATTAAAGTTATTAAGATGGGTTTTAACCTTCTTCCGTAAATAGTCAGAAAACCATTCAATAAGTTGTGTTCTTAAAACAGTATACCCTGCATTGTTCTTTATTAGTAACTCGTATACGTCTTTCATATCCCCCTCCAAGTATTTGAACCCAGATGTGTTCCCAACCTTCCGACTGGTTGATCGTGGATATGTTATTCTCGCATAGTTCTTCCAAAAAACGCTGTAAAGAACTGGGGAAAAAGGGCTCCCCCATTTTTCTAAATGTGGTATTATTTCCCTAATAGGGGATCATTCTGGTTGGGACTGATGGGTATAAATCCCCTTCCAGTAAACAACCAAGAGCTAACTTAGAACAGAGGCCATTAAATTCATTTGGCTGGTTTTGCAAAATTAAATTGCTTTTAACCAATTTCTCCATCTGATTACATCAAGGGTTTTGGATGTGTGTGATTTTACCTGATTTGACCAATGGAGGATGGCCTTCACCTTGTGATGTAAAAGGACAGATTGGAACCTCTCTTGTTTGGAGCCTTGCTGCAGTGCTGACATTTGTGGGAAATTCCATTGTGGAGATGGCAACCTCGCCCATTCTTTCCATCCAAACCTTGTCCCTTTCTTGGCCATTTTGTTGAAGTCCCAGTTGGCTGTTTTGGTTGAAAGTTTTCACCACCTAAAGGGTTGGTTTCTTTGGTAAGGACGGGGTGAAACCGTAGAAAATAAGGTTGTTGCAAGGGGGTGGCTAGTTTCGGGTTTTACCGAACTTGTTGTAAATCTCTTTGGATTCTGGTTTCTGCCGCTAATATCGTGCTTTTATTTCATTGCCGAAATTTCCCCCCCCCATTCAAAATTTCAAATCCTTTCACTAGATATTATCAGTAAATCCACCAACCCTCCCCACTCTACCCCAACAACCACATTTTCCGCCCATGTTTCTCTTGTGTTTATGTAGTGTTGGAATATTGAGAGAGCCGAGAATGTTATACTAACAGTAAAGGAGGACACGACGAGTAATGGGACAGGATGAAACTGACGATGAAGGAATCAGAAACTTTTCGCAACAACACACGGAGCTTAGAATTGTGAGCAAAAACGTAAAAGATAGAAAAACCAAGAAAGAATATAAGAAAAAAGGTAAGGAAAAAAGGTAAGCAAGGTAGCAAAAGCAAAACTAACCCGCTACTGGCTACCCAATTTGTGTTGTTTTGGATGAGGTTGAGTCTATAGATAAAAGACTATAAATTAAAGGTACATCACTATCTGAATTGTTGTAACAATTTGTTTTTCTGTTGTGTCTTTACAAAATAGTGGACTGTACAAAAAGTTCTTAAACAGATGGAAAGAAAAAAAATCAGTTTCTGTCTTCTTCTTAAGATTATTTACTAAGATAACGCCCCACAAAATAAAGGCAAAAAAAAAATTTTGTTTGCAATGACAGACAAACACCGGTCCCTTATTCCACTCCCAATGGGACCTTCGTCTGGCTTAAAGTGGCTTAAAAACTATCTAGGTTGATCCTAATTTTTATCTTCGGTGCTTGTCATTTTTCCGGCATGAGCAAGGTAATAACATCAAAGCTAAGGGGACCAAGGGAACAATCAGAAAAACCAATTCTTCAAAGAAACATAAAAAAAGGTTCCAGCTCCAACATTCAGGCAGTAACATGAAAAAAAATCATATATTCAAAGGGATTAAATGCGCTCTTTGATTTATAGAAATATTCATAAAATTATCATTAAAGGATGAAAAAAACGAAGGCTCGTTTTTCCGGAAAAAAAACGGTGGTTTTTTCATGAAAAAACAACAGCAGCCTGAAAAAAAACAAGTTAAAAAATTTGTTTTTTTCGGTTTTTTTGTCAATTAAAGTTGGGGAATTTACATAGTTTGAAAACAATTATCATGTATAAAATTTAGGTAAAATAATGCTCTAATTTGGACATTTTTTTCGTTCCAATTTCCTACAAGGTGGATGACTAGGGCAAACCTTGAGGGTTGGTTTTCAAAAAATTTTATGGGTTTTACCAATTATTTTTATTTTACTATTTCTGGAAATGTTGTGATTTTCAATACAAATTTATAAAGTAGAGTGGAATAAATGTTTTTCTTTACCTCTCAATAAAAGGCTTCAGTAAACATTTTTATTCATAATTATTTAATCAGAATTTAGAAATGTGACGTGCAAAAAAAGGTCGTAAGGTTTTTTTTTTGAAACTGTACTTTCTTAAGGGAAAATAAAAAGGTTGAAAAAATGCGAAAAAAAGAGAAAAGACATAAATATAAAACTTTTGTTTTCGTAGGACGTTGGCAAAAAACGTAGTATTTTATTAGCTTCATTTAATCTAAAAAAAACTAAGGGGAAAATTCTGAAAAAATTTGCCAACTGAGAGAGATGGTTAGGCTAAGGCAGCTAAGCTTAAAGAGGGTCATGTTACTGGGCCCCTGCTCCTTTTTCAACCACTAAATCCATTCTGCATTACGAATACTTCATACGGGACTCTGAGATATCAGGACTTATTCAGTCATATTTCAAAAATTAACATGTGGCTGATCCACGCTGATGGAGCGCCCAGTGATTAATGGAAAGGCTTGACCAGTAGGTCACAGCACAGTTAGGTCCAAGTATCAGTTAGTGACTGCGGGGGGTCTGGGAAGTGGGGGACTAGTGATTAATTGAATCAAAAAAGTTGATATTCCAAAAGCCAAATAATCAAAAGTTAGTTCATGCATCATCCTCCTTCATTTACCCAATTGTATATTTTTTAAATTTTCATTATTGTTATTATTTTCAGTTTTGCATTCCTTAAGTCACTTTTTGAGTTTTGTCATTCAGTAGATTTTCTATAATAAATAAATATAACCATTAAAAATTTAAAAGTAAAATTATAAAATATGCATTAGAGATATAGGGCTGACCGGGGGCGGAATTTTTGCCGGGGCCGGGGTTAGTTAAAAATTTAAGAAAAATGTAAAAGTCAAACAAACACTGACAAGTAGTAGTAGCAAGGATTGAAAAATTAAATATATTAATTATCAAATTTAATTGAATTGATTTAATTTATAAAAAAAAGTAATAACATTTAGAATTAATTCCCAAATTAAATAAATATTTATTCAAAAGAAAAATTTGGGTTAGAAAAAAATTGATTTTCTAAAGAATTAAGTTGTATATAAAGGTGCCGATATATCATATAATAAAATATACTAATATATATATTATATATATATTATATATATATTTAATAAATATATATATTAATATATATAATATATATATATATAATATTTAATATATAATATATATATATATCAACATATCTATTTCTATTTGAGAAATAGCTTTTGAGTACTTACAAATATGAAGGAGGGAAGGATCCTTGGATTGCTTCATTGAAGTAATTATGCTTTACTGTCACTTCATTTATTAATACTAAATGTACACAAATAAAAAACATTGTCTACCAATGGACACTTTTTTTCCCGGGAGCACGGCGAGGACCTCTTCAGGCTAAGGGGACTGGATTTCCTTTCTTGATTTTCATCAGTTCAAGTGTGTTTCAATTGGTCTGCTTTGTTTGGTTTTGGTGGTTGGTTTGGAAAATATTTTGATGTTTTTCAGATATTCATTTTGTATAAAAAATCTATCTTAACTTCACGGGGATTGGATAAGTATTTAGTATCTTGCGATCAGTGGTCAAAAAGGACTCAATGATTTTGGCGGATGTCGTGGTGATTTTGATATTTGTCTGATCACTTCTGTCATCATTGTTGAAGCTACATATTGGGCATGTCCTGCGTCTAGCCAAAGTTGTTAAGGCTACAATTTGGCTGTTCGGAGACTTACCGTTCTACTACATTGAATAAATTTGTTGTCCATACATCATTCGAAACACCCTATATATGGTTTTAATAATTTTTATACCATGTAAAAATGATGATGGAGTCTATAATAGCTAAGGAACATTTTTCCTGTTTCGTTTTGGGGTTTGAGAGGATTGTTTTTTAAAGGGTGATGTGTCCATTTGATGGAATGAAGGGTAATAATTTTTTGGGTCAAATAATTCTGGGGTTTTAAACGGAATATAATGCGTGAATTGAGGAATTCGGTAAAAAAACGCGGGTTGCGTATTTGCGGGGGTGACACATAGATATCGATTGCCTTCTTTGCCTTGAATATAAAAATGGCTTTAATTTTCGAAAAACTCGGGATAGTAAAGTGATTTGAAAAGTATTTGTGGACTGTATTTAGGTTTTCTGTGTGCTAGCAAAAGGAGGGGAAGCATATACGAAAAGGCACGGAGAAATAGAGATGAAAGAACAGAATAAATAATTTCCTTGTATATGGAGCAACTGCAAGCTACGTGACAGATAAAGCACAACATGTATAACAAGTAATTGGTAGACGAAAACATGTTGCAGCTCGACATTTAATAATATTATTAAAAAGATAATAGACTACTTAATTGTATTCCATGTGGGACTTAAAGGGTATTCGAGGAAAGGGGAATAGACGATGTTGGAAAGGACATTTCTATATGCGAATACTTTAGTGCTCGGAAACTAAAAAGATAGAACTAGAGTAAGTAAAAAAGGAACCTCAAGATCAATAGGGAAACATCATTAAGGGGTTGGGTAGTTGTGAGGAGGAAGAGACAAAATCCAATTTGTCATCTACACATACAATATTAAAATCAACCACTAATTAATTGTTTAATAAAAAGGTGGGGTAACAATATGAATAAAATTTGTAAGTTCCAGTATACTATGTTACTAATTGATCAAAGATGATTTTTTTTGACTTACCAATAAGGTGAAAAGTTTTTGTAAATTATTTTGCCAAAATATTAAAATGAAAAAGAAGTTATGTTGTAATAAGGATTGGGGCCTTTCCCGGTTTCATATTATTAAAACAGGGCTCATTAAGTCTCTCATTCACCAACCATAAACTTTCTTTCATTTTAATGGCAAATTATTTAAAACAAACTTTCGGGGCGCTAGTAATGGGAATCCCCATTTGTCTTCCATAAACTCAGTAACCATAATATGGAACTAACAGAAATTTTATCCATTTTTTACAAAATGAAATCGAGTTAAACAATAGGGTTTATTGGATTTAAAGAATATTGTAGATGAACATTTTTGTCTTCCCTACTTCATAGTCAGAAATTTTATTTCCAACTATATTAAAAACCTTTATTCTGCCTTTCAGTTCAGTATAACGGATAGAAATGCCCTCCAAAACAAAGACCTCCTATTCCCTCCCTCGATACCCTTAAATTCACAGGAATAACCAAATTACTTGCAATTTACAATATATAGAAACCCCAAACATTCGCGCAACCAACATATACTACAATTGGGCGCTAGTTATTTTTAATCTTTTTTTTTTTTATTTTCCCCAAACACCCAAAAATTAAGCTGTTCTGTTTCACTCTATTTCTCCTGTGTCTTGTCGTATATGCTCTCCCCGGCTCTATCTAGCACAAGAAAACTAAATTAACTCCACAATAACTTCAAAATCACTTTACTATCCTGAGATTTTTTTTTTCATTACAAAAGCATTTAAAACAAACAGCAAAAAAAGAAGTACTATAGCACCTTTCCCCCGGCAAAAAATAGCACCACCTCCTTTTTACCAATTTCCTCAATTACCATTATATTCGTTTAAAACCAAAATAATTTACCAAAAAAATGATACCCCTCATTTCCATCAATTTAACATCACCTTAAAAAAACATTTCTCAAACCCCCAGAAACGAAAAGAAATAATTTACTCCCCCCAAAAGACCCTGTATATAATTCACATCCCCTTGCAATACCTGCAATAAAAAAAACGAATATATAGGTGGAAGCAAGAACCATACGATTTGACAAAAGAAGAAAAAAACAATCAACATAAACAAGATGGGGGACCTGCACAAGCGGAACAGCAATTAATATTCAGCCTTTAACAAAAGTTCCATAGGGCCGTAAACCCACAGGCCCCAACTCTATTCAAATATCAAACAATATAAAAGATGGATCAGAAATTATCAAAATCACACGAACCCATTTGCAAATATTCATTGGAACTTCCTTTCGTGCATCTGAAATAAATAGAATCACCAAAACCAAACCACCAAAAAGGCATTCCCGGTTGGAAAGTTAAGAGAGGATGTTATAACAAAAAATGGAATTTATCTGAAAAAACATCGAAAATAAATTTTCAACAACACCTTGGAAAGATAAAAAATTAGCAGGCCCAACTGAAACACACTTTGAAAACTGGATGAAAGATCAAGAAAAGAAATTCCAGGCCGCTTTAAAGGCCTGAAAAGAGTCTCGGTGCGTGGACAAACGAAAATTAAAGCTTTCCCTTTGTTTTTAAAATTTTATCTTCATTAAAAAAAAGTCTTTAACAAATTTTATTTTAAAACTTTGTGTAAATTTAGTAAGTAAATTGAAAAGAAAGTGGACAGTAAAGCAAACCACTAAAAAAAAAGAATCCCCAAGGGGGCTTCCTTTCTCTAAAGAATAATAAATGATATATATATATAATAATATATATATATATATAATTTATATAATATATATATATATACTATATATATAATTATATATATAATATATATATATATAATAATAATATGATAATATATTATATATATATAATATATATATAATATTAATTAGTATATATAATATATTAATATATATATACTATATATATATATATATATAATATATATCATATATATAATATATATTATTCAATTAAATAAATAATTTTAAAAAGAGATTTTCAGAAAATGTTGATTGGCTTGAAGATTATTTACTTTAAATTAAAAAATAAATACACTCAAATAGATTAGATTATTATTAATTTCCTTTTCCCGGGAATCTCGTGGTGAATAATAATCAAATGTTCGAATATTTGTTTTTGCTTGACCAAAAACACTCGGGAAAAATTTATTAAATTTGGCCTCAAATTTAAATCTTGAAAATTCATAGTTAAATTACCAAAAAAAAGATTTACTTAATATTTAAGGTTGTTTATATATTTCCTTGCATCAATTTATAAACAAAGAGGAGTAATGGAATCAAAATATAATTTTTTTTTATTTTGTTTCGAGTTTAACCCTCTATATTTAGTGTAAAATTTACAAGTAACCCCGGTAGAAAACCCCCGGTTTTTCCTCTTGATTTTTGGCCGGGGCTGGGGATCCACGGTTAAGACATACACATAATCAACTAAACACAACAACTGTAAATAACAATTAAGTAAAAGATAGTAATAGACACATACAAACAACCAAGAAAACGAAACCCAAGACGAAGCCTGAAGGGCAGGAAAGTACAAAGGGAAGCGCTAAACTGTAAACATTCGATATATAACGAAAACAATTGATAAATATAAGAGAAAGGTAGTTCAGATCAGATTAGCCTCTTCTATAATTTTAAAAATACATTTGAGGAAAAAAATGAAAAAAACGAAAAAAACATGAAAAAAAACGTGTTTTTTTCCTGAAAAAACCATGATTTGGAAAAAAAAAACGGTTTTTTTCCCAAACCCTATCAAAAATCAGTAAAAGCAAAGCCAAGTGATTACCCTCAACAAAATAAAATTGCTTTGGACAATTTTTTAATTTACAAACAAACCTGGATAGTGCGTACCAGCTGTAACCACAATTAAGACAAAGGGAAAGAACCAGGGTAAAAGAAGTGTAGGGTTTTCTTTAAGTTTAATTAATTTATCACTCTCCTCCATACAATGAACTCTGAAACAGCACACACACAAAGCGGCATTACAAAGTGAATAAAATATACCACTCCATCAACATACAAATCCCAACCTATACTCAACACCCATATACGATACATACATCACAAAAAACGTCGAGGAACACACTGGTACTAATACACCACACATCACCGCACAAACAAACCACACAACCACATCCATGAACACCCAGGAAATACGACATACAGCAGGCTCAGAAGCACTAATAACAATGAAATGACGAGTATTCACAAATAAAACCCCTAAAATATCATAAAGAATAATCGATACAATCAATATATTAAATAGTTAATTAACAACGTAACAACTTCCCCGTTACTTCCCACCTTAGTTGTTTTGGCCGTGGGCCAGCAAACAACAGAGTATTACAAAATTTTGTTAAGGGGGCCCGTGAACTCCGAACCCTCCTTTTTTGAAAAGTTGGTATTGGGAAATTTCGAGGTATGAGCGCTATCAAGAAAATTAAATAATTTATACAAAAAATAATTATTTGTATTGGAAATTTTGAGGTATTTGGAACACTTGCCTATCAGAAATTAGTAAATTTTTTATAAAGACTCTTAAAACTAAAAAAAAATCTTGATTCCTATGTAATGTATTAAGTTTAAGATCTATTTACTTTTATAATAAGTAAAGTAGATGTTTTATAAAATGTTTAAAAGTTGTGAATCAACACCCGAGTAAAAAATACTTAAAAGTAAGTTTAATTTAAGTGTTTATAGACTTAAGAGGAGGACTTTTATCCTCACTCTTCCTTATTACACTCAACACTTTCATACTGTTGAGCTCTAAAGTTTACTTTTCAACTATCGATTGAAGGACATCTAACAGTGCACAAACTTCAAATTTATTTACAACTTAGCAATAACACATTATCAAGCTGAAATAGAATATTGTCATTCAAAAAAAAAAGGTACAATTTTTGAACAAATTTTTCTATATTTTCTTATATGGTCCTTTAAAATACATAAGGGACAAAGATAATTCTGTAGGGTTTATTTATTGTGTAAACAGGACAAGGATGCATCTTATATTTGATTACTTCTTAAATAACCATTTGCGGCATGATTTAAGGGTTGTGGGCTAAGAAAAGTGATGGAAAAACGTTGCGGGCTTTCTACTAAATAAAAGCCAAAACAAAGGACTGTAAAATAACAGGAAAAAAAAAAATCCTTGCCCTCTGCTCAACTTAATTAGGCAACCCGTACACCCAAATTTTCACTGGGTGCTAAAAAATTGTGCTTAAAAATTACACTAAAAAGCAAACATGTTCAGGGCAGGGGGATTCCAGTACCCGCATCCTGAAAGCAAAAAGGGTTTTCACAAAGAAGGGGTCTGTACCCTGCTTTCCCTATTAAAAATATAATATATACATGTAAAAAAAAAAAAATATTACTTAGCAAAGAAAAGTGTATGATTACTTTAATACCTTATCAAGGTCAGGAAGTTAAACAAAAGGGATTTACGAGCAGTTTACCTCAAGAGGAATACCAATTGAGGAATTAAAAGGGGATGATCGTAGATTTTCACGGAATCTAAATTCCGACTAATCTTTGAAGGGAAAGAAAAAGCTTTGCTTTACAAGACAGTCTCACAAACACAAAACAACAAACAAAAACGAAGAAAAAACACTTACGTAAAAATTGTATGATTCATTCATACACTACAACTTGCATTTAATGAGTCAATATTGGATCACTTTTCCAAAAAATTTTCTCCTACCTAACCTTAAAAAGGGTAACTTAGAAAATATGTGACTATGTTAGTAAAAGTTAAAAGAACCAAAAAACATCACCCAAAAGGACCCTGAGGAAAAATTGTCAGACAACTTATCAAACTACAACTGAAAAAAACAAATAATCAAATTTAACTCCCTTAATACTTTGTAGAAAGTGAAACTCTACAACTATTATATATATACTATTAGTATATGATAACTATAAATAATTAATATATATATATTATAATAATAGTATATTATATTTATATATAATATAATATATATATATATTATATAGTATATATAATATATTACGTGGTATATAAATATTAATTATGATAACTAAAAACCTATCCCACATGGCATATAATAAAAAAACTTAAGTCTATGGGTTCACATGTGCAGGTCTAACATTTAAACTTTACTGTAACTAGAATACCTGCCCAATTTGGCTTCAGTCTTAAAAATATAGTTTATATGAATTTACCCAAAAAAACCCATCCATATAACCCCACCCAACCCCGTTCTTAATGTTGCAAATTGAGTCCACCTCAAAACCCTCCTTTTGTGCAGGACCATTTCCCAAAATTAAACAACCTCTATTAACTGATTGGGCATGCTTTCTTATATCAAAGCATTTGGCCATGGGCTTTACTAAATTTTCTGGGAGTAATACGGCACTCCACGAGTCAAACATGAGTCCATGCAAATCTCTACTATGAAAAAATTTATTGGTCCTCTGTCATTATCAATAGAATGCTTCAAAAATATTTTGTTAGACTTGTAAATCATGTCCCTCTCTGGAAGGAAAATCGGCCTTTCTACAGGAAGAACATTCCCTTACTCCTTTCACGCCTCTCCTCATAAGTTCTTACCCTCAAAACCAGGAATCATCCTTGTTGCCGCTATGTTGCACTCGCTCTAGCAAATCTAAAGTCTTTCTTTAAATTAAAGTACCCAAAACTTGTGGCAACACATTACTCTAATTACTGGGGTAAGGCATAGCTAATTTATTTACAGGTTACTTATAACGTTCCTTGCTCTTGTAAACAAAACATTGTCGATTTATTATGTCCCAGGCATCTTAATTAAGGCTTTTATTTCTAGTTTTCCAAACAACGGATAAGCTACTTTCAAAATACTGAAGCTATAAGTAATCACAACTAAAATCTGTGTATCTTAAACCGACCCAGTGACCAAAGCCATCTCCACATATTTAGTGATATGTAAAAAAATCCATATTTATTCTCGAAAGTAAGGAGATATAAGCTCCTAGAGATGAGGAGGAGAAACGCTAGTCAGCTTATTACTATTAAGAATTACATTTTTAATACACTATTATCTGAACCACCAAAAGAATATAGATTAATCTAAGGAGTACAATTCATGATAAAATCTTTCTACAGATCAGCAACAGCGATATGCAGCGTGATCCCTAACTAGGTAGAAGAGCAGTTAGCCACAATTTATAGGTTTTTAGCTCACAGAGATAACTGCAAGCTACAAATCACTACATAGATAAGACACTCTCTCATTAAGAGTCAGCAGGTGCTTTATAAAAATCAGCATTTTTATAATAATATAATATATAATGAGGAATCAAGAATATACGCAAGCTCTCTCTATCTATATTCCTGGTTGTGAAAAATTCACAAACTCTAATCCATTACGTGAGGTATTAACCATGTATATATATTGCCATTAGTCTACATTGGTACAACATCTTGTATTTCAGACATAACGCAATCCACGGGCACATTTAATGCCGCTGCACACATTTTCTGACCGACCAGCGGTGTTTTGAACAATCCACCATGTGCGAGAATTCCTTTTATTTGCTCGCTCTATCTCGCTCTTTTTGGTGTCAAGATAATCCATCCTAGTTATCAAGAGAAAAGCTTTGACGAAAGATGTCTTACTATTGAGTACTAGACTATACATACGTTGAGAAATATATCAGCATCAGTCAACTTGCAAGGGGCAGGTAAAAATATTGGTAATATCCAATTAATTAAGAGAGGTTCTCTACATTTCAGACAGATTAGAAATTCTTCTGAGACCAGTAATTACACATAATAGCGCTATTACTTCTAAACTAGTATTTTGCGAATTAGCCCGGCCAGTAAAGGTCTTTCGATCTATAAAGCTTGTCTCTCTGCAAGACCGTTGTTACAACCATGAGATGTATACAATGATCTATACTTGGCGCGTTATTAGAAAGTTTTCCCTGAAAAAAGTCGGGTCCTTACTACCCTATTGCTTATACATAGGCCAAGCATATGCTCTTATCCAGATCCATACATGGTGCCCTGCATCATTTGATTATGTTTATGAAGATCGCTTAAAACAAATTCAAAAACGTTGCACACAAGCGGCCTTGCAATGCGTAACGAAGCTACGCACAGCCCGGCCTAAAAAGTCAACTGGCGCATACATAACCCTGCTTTCAGAATACTATTAATCCTATTACCCTAATTTATGATTTGACGATAATTACCGCAGTATCCCAAGACAGGGCCTGCCCAGCTCGGACTATGGAGCGTGGAGGATCAAATAATGAAAACCAATGCATAATATGACCGGTGTAGATTAATATCTAGCTGACAGAGCCGACCCACAGAAATTCAAGATTCTGTAAGTCATTTTGTTACATGGCATACGAGAAGAAAGCTAATTAGTCTCTAATAACTAGTATTCTAATCTTTCCTCAGTAAAAACACTTTAAAAGCAAACAAAATTTTAAAAACATTAAAACAAATGGGCTTACGGACCAAACTCCTTAATCGGAAGCCTTCACTGAAAACTTTCCCCAATTTAATTTTTACCATTATGGTCCTATTCTTACTTTTACATTTATAAAAACTAAAAAAAACTTTTCCAGGTTCTTATTACTATTCCTTGGCTAAATTAATCTGCCTCTCTCTTTGGCCTTTCTGTATTGAGACTGGGTTAAAAGTTTCATTCTATTTTTCCGTATAAAGTTTCTAAGACAATCTTATTGGTGAATAGTCAATAGATATATTTTTATCTAGAAAACCCAATCAATGGGCTTTTTATTAAATTTTCTCTCATCTCTAGTTCATCATGTAGGGTTTTCTCTTTGCCACCCTAACGGGTTTCTTTTAAACAGTTACTGACTAAAATGGGTTTTCATTTTAGTAAATCAAAATTAAGCTATTTATTAATGAGTTATGTATGAATATTATAATTGATATGCAATTAAATTAATTTTATTTAATTGTGCGTTTAAATAATTAAAAATAAATATAATAGCTAAACTGAAAAATGAAAGATGAAAAAATAAAAAGTAATCGGAGAAAAATATTAATAACACCAATTCCGAAATAATTGGTTGGTTAGGCATTACTTGAATATGTTGGTGCTACATGCCACATGATACCTCAAATAATTAAAGTTTGTGAAATTAGTAGAATTTTCTTTCACATTGGTTGTCAAAAGAAAAATATTCAAATAACAATTTCTTGCCTTTGTATGAGACAGAAAACATAACTGAATGTGAGGTAGGGATGTTATTAATGTAATATTTAAAATATGTCGGAAGGTCAAATTCTATCAGTTTAAGGTAATTATTAACTACTGTGAGTTGGTTTATGTTCTTTTGTTTTTTGTTCGTGTGTGCGTGTTTTATGATTTATTGTTTTTAAAGTAAAATAAAAAAATATATAAAATAAAACATATTTACGACAAAAAAGTAAAACATTGAAAAAACTTTTAAAATGAAAATTTTAAAATAAGAAATAAAGCTTATAAAATAATAGTTTTAAATTTTAAAATAAAAGTTGAAAATTATAATTCTTAAATTTAAACAATGATAAATTTAATAAAAATATAGTAAATGAAAATTAATAATTAAAAGAAAAAATATAAAAGTTAAAAAAGAATAAAACGTTATATTAAATAAAAAATCAAAAATTAAATTAAAAAATAGAAATCAATGAT
>JABUQX010066728.1:0-5000 GCA_015478945.1 Trachelipus rathkii | reverse complement strand
CCATCGTATTACTTACATTGCATTACCATATTACTACCTTGTAGGTATATGGATCTACATGTATGATATAGCTACTTCTATATTATCCAAGTAGTATAGGTTATTAATAGTTATAAGTATAATTATATATATACTAATCTTCACTTGCCTGTATATAAGAGTGCATAAAGTGAATATTAATAAGTTCAGCCATTCGGTATTTTTTAAGAGATGACACTTTTAGAGAAAAGATAAGATTAATTACCTCCGCGAGTTAATCCACACCCTTGTACGAGTAATAAAAGGGATGTACAGAGGAATGCTTTGCGTGTTTTTCCCCAGATACCAAATCTGAATATGACAATGTGAGAACCTGCCTAATCCTTTGGCGCGGTGCCTTCATGGTCATCAGAAGATGGCAAGTACTCAGTGCTCACTAACCACACTTAAGAATGCTTCGGATCTACCTGTCTCTAACAGTCAATGCCGGAAGCAGCCCCAGATCACAGACACTCAGATGATTACTCACACACTTCAGGACGCTATACCGGCATCATCCCACCGGAACGCCTTAACTGACAGGGTTCTGCCTCTTCAATCTCATTTCCCTAGCTCTCCATAGTAGCGGGTTCTCTCATAACGAACACTAGTGTGAGGCGATAAAACTTCAGTTGCTTTTGGGTCGGAACGAACACCTATGGAAAAAGATGCCTATTTATTTTATCTATCGCTTTCGGCTTCCCACTGTCCTGTGACACCATTTTTGCAAAAACCTGATTAGGGACGTGGACAAAACCATAAAAAAAAATTTGAATAACATCATTTTTCCATCGCTCGTTCAACAAGTTCAGTCTCAATTTTTTGGGTAGAAATCTACGAGAACTGACAGTTAGACGTTGTTACACAATTGATTACTTTACTAACGAGGAAATAAAAAGACAGCAAGAATATTCTCAAAATTTGAGCGAGAGAGAGCCTTGTAGTTATGTGTGAGTGGTCACAGCAATCGCCTGCTTCACAACGGTCATTCGGAAAACAAAGGAAACTTTCACGAAATCGCTGACGTTATTGCCAATTATAACAATAACTTAAGTTCCTTTTACAATAGTTACTTTAACCAATAACTAATTCAATTTTGAGCTGGAGACTATAGATATCACCTGTGATCTCATTGATGTGCACTAACTTTTGGAATGTATACAAAAAGTGTGCGAAGATCTCACGGGGAGAATTTGGTGACGAAGCCCCGCATTTATGAAAAGCGAGAGCAGATACGATATTGCTTTGGCTATTACCGTCACTTTGTAATATCGTCTTGGAGTTCAGCAACTGTTGCCGGTAAGACACCTCGATTCAGTCGGAAAAAGTTAGGCCTTGCGAACTAGATTTAGTCATTTCTGAGCAGCGCCTTACAATGTTAAAGTGTTTCGTGCTAGGTCTGAGTCAGATCCGGTGGAATGATTGAGCCCATGTATTTAGTCCCGAGAAAAAAAAGTTGCCCATTCAGACAGAGCTCATAACGATGTTATATCCATAGCACGTGGTTTCACTGCAGTGTGCACTAAAGATAACCTGGAATAGTCGATGTTTGTAAAGATATGGTAAACCCAATTATTTCTTTAATGTTTCTGGAAATCTCTCCTGACGGGCACTTCTCCTATCTTCCTGTTCTTTGCTTCCACTCAGACGGACTTCAAGAGTTGCGACGACAGAAATTGCAGAAAAGCGCTGAGAGAAGCTAGCTAGGTTGTCCCAGACAGATGCTCTTTAGGGTGTGCATGTGCGCTGCTAAAAGCTCTTTTAAGATAATCTTGGCAGGTCTTGCGCAAAGACGTTACAAGCAAATAACAAGCGACATAGGAAAGCCATCCGAGCCAAATAATCTATTCCGAACAATCTGTGTTTACTCGGACTCATTTGTCTCAAATTTGTTTATTTTCTGAGGACATGTATTGTCGCTGACTCCACAGAGCTGACGCCAGGATCTACAAGGAATGATTAACTACTCTCGGACGCGGGGAGTCGTTGCTGTTGTAGTTATCAACACTTTAGAAAGTAAGCGATGAGATGAAGTTTCTGCCATTTGGGACTCTGTTGGCACAATTCCTTGAAGGATCATGAAATTGAAGTTGAGACTCCTCAAACATCTTCAAAAGAAAAAGACAAGCAAACCAATTATTTTTTTAGGGATTTCGATACTAGGAATCAAGGTTGTTTGGTCTGCGCATATTTCAAACTTAAGTATACGCTCATTATTCCATGTATACGCCTATTTATATGTGCGCTTATTATCTTACTGCTAATAAATATATGTATATACTATATACTATATCGATTTTATTATATATATATACTATGGTATAATATATTATATATATATTTAAATATATATTTAACTTATCATTATTAATACTAATTATACTACCGCTCATTCAATTAAAGCCCCTTCGACTATATATATATACTGCTAATCTTATTTACTAAAAGCAGATATATATATACTGGTCATTATGTATAATATATTTCTCGGTATATTTATATTATATATATATATATTATAAATATACATTAGATATATAATATATATATATAATATATATATATAATGATTAATATATATTTATAAAATAATATATATAATTATATTGTATAAAATACTTAAATAAATTATTTTTCTGACTACTCTTCTTATCTACGTTATAAGTAGTATATATATACTATTATATAAATATATATATGATATATATAATAATATTATATATGTGTGGGTTGTGGGTTGTGTGGAGAGTTTGATTAGGTTGTAAGAAGCAAAAGTTATTTTCTATGAGGTAATTAATTTTAATAGATAAATTGTAGTGAAATGATTCTACATGCAGAGGTCGAAGATGTTGATTGGACTGATAAGGAAACTTTGGTTTCTTAAGTGTACACAAAGCGTTTGTGCTCATTGTTAATTCAGTTTCAAAACGGATTGCATGCGAGTGATCGGGAGATAGTACCATTATGTATATCGGTGAGGAGAGTAAGGGAAAACTGTAGTAGTATAGGAAGAATTAGGCTAATTGAATGTGTAAAAGAAGATATTGTGGGTATTAGTTTGAAAGATTGTGTCAGGAACTGACCTGACTAATTATTAAAGATCGAAGAGTGCAATTAAAGTTGGAGAGGATGAATAAATCAAATATTGCATCGAAATTCAATGAGAGGAAATAGAGAGAAAAGAACAGGATCGATGCTATTTTGACCTTTAATGAACTTGTCAAAAAGTGTATGGAAAGGATTTAATTAAAGATTTTGCGTTTCGTTCACGTCTCGATACAACTGTTATGAGACTACACGGTAATTCTACGAATAAATGAGAATAAACATTTGAAAGTATATTCTGCCTTTAAAATACGCACATAGTTCTCCTTTAGGAAAACGCTAATAATAATGTCCAGTTGTTTTCATTATGCTACTGAGTTTCTCTCGAGTATATTTTACGTCCTTCATGACATTATGACTCAGGCTGAACATGCAAGTGCTGTTACATTCGACGCTTGAATAACTTTGAGTAATTAAAAACTTTACTTCTGTATGCTGCTCCGTCGAGCTACCCCGATGCCTGATGTCCATATCTCAAAAAGTTAACGTAGACGTTTATTTCAAACCATTTGAAGGTATTCATTCTTAAGAGATTTTCCTTTAATGTAGCATTATAACAAGTAGACCAGTTAGAACGATATGAAAAAATCTTGCTACGGAACCTATTATAGCATTGCGCTTGGCTTCAATGGTATATTTGATCCTATAATATTATAGTTATGGAATACAACTGCGGTAGTGGTAATAATATTGTCACTGAAGCCTAAGATACTAGAGACTTGACTATACCATTAAATTACATTATGGTAATCAAGCTAGGGTATAATTCTTCCACTTATTACTCTATTTCTTACTATAATAGTACTACCTATCATCCTAGCTTATACTATATAACCCTATACTACTACCGTTATACCACTATCACTACACCTTTTATTTGCTAATCTTTGATATTCTCTCTAGGTCCGTATGATATGTACGGGTCCCCTCCTCCGTATAGTTAGCCATTCCTATATATATGGGTACCTATTATACTACACTTATTACCTATCTCATATAATAAGATATATATTAGTATAACCTACTCACCTGCAGATACCTCAGCTATCGCCGATACGTATGAATTATTTATAAAACGTTAGGTACTGCCGCTCATAATGATTTACCTCATTGTCTCGATGTGTGCTTCCTCTCACTCCTTTACCGATAGCCACTCAACGATTCTATTTAGTCTATACTCTCTTCCCAATCTTTGGTTTATCTAAGGAGCTGGTATACCTCCTAGCATAGATATCGGCTGTCACCCATTCCCGACGGTGTAAGAGAGTACTGGTCTGGGGTAGCGCAACTGACGGTCGATGCATGTCTCGAACATTCCAACCATAAACTCTTCCCCGCCTCCACCCATTTGAAGATATATATTAATGCTTGAAAGTAATCACTTTCAAATTATGCTAAAAAACGGAAGCTTCTGAGCCTCTCAGGAGAGTTTGCTTCTCTTTTGCGTGTATGAGATCTGCGACCAATGAAATACGCTTCCATAGCTACCACGTTATTGCAGGCATGTAGAATTCCCTGGCGACTTTAGCAACTGTACGGACATTGCTGTGTGGTAGTGATTATCACGCACCACAAACCAGTGTGATTTCATACTCTAATTCCCAAGCTTTTTATACGGCTCGTCTGGGAAAAGGCTCACTACTTCTATCTAAGATTGTCCTCTTTGACCTCGAACTCTCACCCATCCTGCTCACTCTCTCGCGATCAGGTGCGATCGGCAACCTCGGCATCGGTAAATATCCATGTCTATGTTTGCAGCATTCAGAGCTTCAGACTGCAATCGATCGCAATATAGGCATATCGAATATGCGTGTCTGTTTCTGTAGATATTTTGCTCTTTTATTGATGAGGAGTGCTAGTGACGTAAAATTCGTGTG
>JABUQX010066727.1:7500-39583 GCA_015478945.1 Trachelipus rathkii | reverse complement strand
TTTTTTTTTTTTTTTTTTTTTTTTTTTTTTTTTTTTACATTTCCAGCACTAAATTGGAACCTAGCTTACCACCAAATCGTACAATTGCCGTTATACTGTAGGCATTAACTAAGTTTTACGATACATATGACAGGAGATCCAGAAGCTGACCATATATATTTATATTTATTAGTAATTATATTATATATATATTATATATAGGTATATAATAATATTATATATATATACATACATATATACTATATATTATATATTATATATTATAGTTATTAAAGCGATAACTAAAAAAGAACGTTTCAGCTCCAAAGAATCATGTATCAAATTTTTATATATATAATAATAATATAATAATAATAATTAATAATAATAATATACTTTTTTCCTTATTATATTAATGAAAATAATAATAATATTAATTAATGTCATTCTTCTGGTGAGGAGTATTATATATTAATTTTTATTATTATTATTATTTATTATTATTATTATTATTACTTATAAATTATTATTATTTTTTCACTTATTATTGTTATTGTTATTCGTCATTATTGTTTATTATTATTATTATTATTATTATTATTATTATTATTATATTATTATTATTAATATAATAATATATAATAATAATAATAAATAAAAACAATTTGCTACACAATAAAAAAACAAGTACAGACCCCGCCCACAGAAATTATTATTATTATTATTATATTATTATTATTATTATTATTTATTATTATTATTATTATTATTATTATTATTATTATTAATATAATTATTACTCAATATTTTAAAAACATGATAAAGATGTATAAATTAATTATTATTATTATTATTAATTTAATTGTCATGAATTTTAAAATTATAATATTGTAAATTTTTTTCGTGCACGAAGTCTTCACGGTTTGCGTACATCAGGCACTCCATAATATAAGTGCTTATTTTTGTTAAAAAGTGTAAAATATTGTTATTATTATTGAAATTATTAAAATTATTAGCAATCATTGTTTATATTATTTCTCGGCTTAATTTAGCAAAATAACGGATGAATTAAGTTTCCTCAATTTGGAAAATAAATTCAGTTCCATTTTTCCATGGGAGTCGGAAGTCGGGGTCGGGGAGTCGGGAGTCGGGAGTCGGAGTCGGGAGTCGGGAAAGTACGATTGTTCTAAATTCGATCTGGGAGTCGGGAGTGGGAGTCGGTTGTTTTTTACAATCGCTTGGAGTCGGAGTCGGGAGTCGATCTATTTTTTCTCGACTCCATCCCTGATAATATATATATTAAATAATAATATTATTATATATATATATATATATATATATTATATACTATATTTATATATTATATATATATAATATATATATATATATATAATATATATATATATATATCTATATATATATATATACGGTAATATATATATAATATTCCTATATATAATTATATATATATATATATATATATATATATATATATTATTATATATTAATATACTATATATAATATTACTATAGTATATTTATTTATAGTAGGGTTGTGAAAAAAACGGTTTTTTTTAATTTGTTTTTTTTGAAAAAAAAACGGGTGTTTTTTGAAAGAATCTGTTTTTTTTGTTTATTTCTTAAATTTACCTTTTTTATGTATATTATGTGTTTTAATTACCAATACCCTTCTAGCTAAAATGACTATAATCAGATGTTATATATATATATATATATATATATATATATATATTATAATATAATATATAATAATATATATATAATAATATATATATATATATAATAATTATACTTATATATACTATTATATATATATATATATATAATATATATATGATCAAAAAAAGGATGGTATACCAGGTGGTTTGGGTGTCGGGAGAAAATGAGATGGTAGGAAGGTGAATTGATTTCTGTGAGGAGAGGAGGTATGTGTGTAAGTAATACTTTCTTAACACAAGAGTATTAAGTAACCTAGAGTTTGGTGGTAGGTAGAGAGTATCGACAGTGTAAAGTCATGATGATTTTGTGTTGGGGTGAAAGAAGGAGATGTTGAGTATATGTTGATGTTAAATCAGCTGAGGTGTTTCTTAGAACGGGATTATCGGATATTATGTTGTGTTCATATGTAAAATTAAGTTAGTGGGGACTTGGATGGAGAGGAAGTGATACGAAAGGAAGAGGGTAAATTAAGAGTGAGAAGTTTTAGTGAACAAGGTTAATAAGGATAAGTATGTAAGAAGGCTGCAAGTAAAATCAGTTGAATGTGAAAAGTTGAAACTGAATAATTCTGGAGCAAATGAAGGAAGCAATTGTTAGGAAGTGCAAAAGAAGTATGTGTGTGTGTGCTAAAGTAGGAAGTAAGAATGATAACAGTGGGAGTGGTGGAATGAGAGGTGATGCCAGCGGTTAAAAGTAAAACAAAGGGCGTGGTTGAAATTATAAAGCAAATGGATGAAAGTTCAAAAGAAAGTGTTGGAATTATATATAAGGAGGAAAAGAGAAATACTAAAGATGCTTACGTAAGAGAAAAGAAGAGGTAAAAGAACAGTTTGGAAGGGGATGAATGGGACTACAGGGAATAGGAAACTCTTCTGGAAGGAAGCGCGAAAGGTTAAAAATAGAATAAGGGGAACCTGCTCAGAATAATGCAATAGGAATTGGTGTTTGCAACTGATGAAATGGAAATGTTGAGGGGGAGTGTGGAAGAACACTTCGAAAAATCTGCAATAATATTTGGCAGTAATGAAGAGGTGATAGGACTGTGTGTGGGTTTGATGGTGCAAGAAGGAATAGTATTTTGGGGATGAGGTTATGGAGGAAATGGGTAGAGTTAGATAGTTGAAGAATGGCTAAATGCAGGTATAGATGAACTTAACTGTGAATGATCAGAAAGGAGGCAAGTTTTTGATTAGATTGGATTTGAAGTTGTGTAATAAGCGTTTATGGAGGTATAGTTTCGGGATTGAAGGAGAGCAGTAATATACCCTTATATAAGGTAAGGGAGATAAGGAGTAGGAATTATGGGAAATTAGTTTATTGAGTGTTATAGGGAAGATATATGTTCGGTATTGTTTGGTCTCGAAAGATTGAGCCTGAGTGACTGAGAGGACTGATTGGTGAAGAAAAGGCGCGTTTAGGAGTAGTAGAGGATGTGTGATCAAATCTTTCATTGGAGCAAATGATAGAGAAAATGAGGGAGAAGAAGAATAAATTGTATTTAGTTTTATGGAATTTGCAACAGCGGGGTATTGATAGGGTTATAGGGAAGATACATACCTCTTGCAGGTGTTATTGAAATAGTGGTTGGTGGTAGGCTTCTGAATGGAATCAAAAGAATGAATTGAGAATAGTGAGGCGTGTGTAAGAAATAAATGGTGTCAAAAGTGATCGGTTTAGTATTAATAGCGGAGATGAGTGGCAGGTTGGTGTTATGTCTATTGGTTATTCAATTTGTTATGGATGGGGTTATGAAAGAATTGCAGGTGGGCGTGACAGGAAATGGTGTTAGAATGATGGAAATGGAGATGAGTGGAGGGTGCCCACCTATTATAATGCGAATGATTTGGTTTTGTTTGGCCAATCTGAAGAGTTGAGAGGATTGGTAGAGAGATTTGGCCAGTGTGTAAAAGGAGGGGTGTTGAAAGTAAACATAGATAAGAGTAAGCCGTATGGTTGTGAGTGAGGACAGTCTCAGTGTGAAGTTATTAGATGGCAAGCAGCTGGAACAAGTGTCTGAGTTTTAAATATTTAGGGTATCTGTTGGATGCAGGAAGGTGGCTGGTGGAATAAAATTGTTGGTGAATGTATAGGGACTAAGTCTTAGAGTGCGCTAGGGTCTTACTTACATGAGGGTATGTTGTTCCTGTGTTATTGTATAGTTAGTGGACTATGGTTCTGGATAAGAAAGCATAGATTTAAAGTTCAATGTGTCTCAGATGGACAATCTTAGGGGACATGTAGTGGTGAGAAGAATTGATAAAATGAAGGAATGAATGTATTAGAGAGTTGTGCTGGTGTGAAGAAATGGGTAAACGAAATATGAAAAAATATATGACATGAGAATGGTCCGCCCGTTGGAAGATGATTGATAAGTCGGTTTTTAAAGCGGATGTATAAGGCGAAGTGTGGGTTGGAAACTGCGCGGCTGGGAGATCGAAGAAAGTGGATTGAGTCAGTAAAGAATGTCTGAAGGTACGAAATGTGAGTTTGGCAGCGGCGAGAATAAAGGTGCATAATAGGAAGTATGGCGGGATTTATGTGAGGGGGTATGTTTGTGGCCACCTGGGCCAAGGGATGACAACTTTACACTGGAAGAAAAAAATTTACCATAGTGAGCGGTCCGCCGCAGTCCAGTGGAAGCTATAGGGTGGATTTTCTGACTGCGACGAGTCCTTACTAATTAAGGGTAAACGAGGGGGGGGGGTAAGGCTGGCTTTCTTTTCGATATACTTAATATATATAATATATATTATATTATATATATATATATATATATATAATATTATATATAATATTATATATATGTATATATTATAATAATATATATATATATATATATATTATATATATATATATATATATACGGTATATATATATATATATATATATATATATATATATATATATATATATATATATATATATATATTATATATAATATATATATACTATAATATATATATATATATATATAAAATATAATAATAATACAATAATTCAGATCATGTGAAATGTTATAGTTATATGCCCTAGAGCACAAATAAAACTTTACTAAGTACTAAAATCTACTTTATATATTGCATACCTCTTTTAACATATTGTATTTACTGTATTTTAATGCTAAATACTCTAAAAAGACTTGATATATATGAAAAAAAAATAAATTAAAAAAAAAAAAAAAAAAAAAAAAAAATTTTGGCTTTTGTTTATTTTTAAAAAACGTTTTTTTTTTAAAAAAAACACGAACGGTTTTTTTTTAATCCCAACCCTATATATATTATTATACTATATATATATGGTATATATATTATAATATTATATAATTATATATATATATTATATTAAATATATATATTATATATATATATATATAATATATTAATATCTATATATATATAGATATAAAATTCTTCAATGTCTCATGTTATAATAAAAAATAAAATTGAATATAAATAGATGGATTAAATTAGAGATTAGATATTGTCAAATTTAGAACACCGTACTTTATTTGTTAGTTGCTGTATAGCTCACCTGCATGTTGAATATCAACACAGGTTTCATGTCTTTCTACCTGTTAGGAAGGATGATTTGCAACTCTATTGGGCAATATTGATGATAATAGGTGGACCAATCTCACAAGACAAAACAGAGTGACATTGCATGCAAAAACATAGAAAAGCGGATTAGAACATGCGAATGGTGATATTTTTAGCATTTTAGCAATTAAAAAAAAAAAAAAAACCCAAAGAGGCACGATAAAACAATTAGACTACCTTATAAAGGGAGACAATTATATTAAATTGAATTTACTATTAAATAAGTAGAAAGCACAAGGGACAAACAAAAGCGTTTAACCATAAAAATAATATATAACAAATTTTAAGGTGATAAAGGAATCAAATATTTATGATTGCTATATAAATACAGAAAGGTATATATTCCACTTATACACATCTGTATAATCATCTCTCATTGGTACAGTTCATATCCCAGTATGTTTGTTATATATAAGCTGTAACCGTTAAATTGGTCAATTTTTAATATGTTTTATTTACTTACAAATAAAAATAGATTCCACTATAGGTAATTTCTTGAGGTATAGTTTTTAGGTACCGTATATTTACAAACAAGCACACTTACACTTTTTCTCTCTCAATCGCTGCACAAACACTCTATACTTTTTCAAGAATCATTTATACTTCTTAATTTTAATTTAGATATATTTAATTGATAAAGAGCTTTTAACTCCAGTTGATTGATAACAAAATATCTTGCTAGGGAATGGGTTCCTAGCCCTTTTTAAAATGTTGTTAATTGATGGGCTCCCTAGCCCTTTCTTGAATTGTCAAGTCTTACAATAAATGGCTCCCTACTGGTTTTGAAGGTGGTACTATTAGAAAGCTCCCCGGCCCGTTTTAATGTTTGCAATAGAAGGGCTCCCTGGCCATTTTTGATAGATGTAGATATCAGTAGAATGGGCTCCCAGGCCCATTCCTAAAAAGAGAAAGAGTTATAGTGTGTATTGAGAGAGGACATGTTTTAATTTCATTAGATTATTTTATAATTTACACTATCACTTTTAATTTATCAAAATACTTTATAATCCTACCTCCAGTGTGCTGGAGGACACTTATGGCTATCTTTAATTCTTCAAGAAAGAGTTTTCTTCTTTATTTTAGATGCTCGTAAAAACAATAAATTTTGAATATTACTTCTCTTGTTTATTTATGATTCTTATTGATTTTATTATTATTATTTTCCAAAATTTCAGATTACATTTAAACTAGCAATCTAGCATAAAAGACTTACGTTGAATTGGATATTGTAACCAAATAATACATAGTTGGATCGGAGGAGTGAGTAGCACTGTTTTTTAAATCTTAAAAGTTATATAAGATAATTCTAAAAAAATAAATAGAAATAATTTGGAACAATTTGTTTATGAGTGATACTAATGAACTTTTAATTTTTTTAGAAATATTTCAATGCTGTAAAAATAAATTATCACAGTATGGCGTGCGGGGGACGGTACCACTTTAGGTATACTTGGTTCCCGACTCTTCCCTAATGCACTTTTTGGAAAATTTTTTTTGTAATCACGGACCCTATCGTCGGGCAATAGCAAACAAAAAAATAAATAATGTAATTCATAATAAATAAAAGTTTTTATTTATTTGAATAACGCCGAGTTCAGCCTGACCTTGGAGGGGTGAAGCGGACCACCATTGAGGGTGACTCGGACCATCTGTTTAAATTCGTTTTTTACGTATAATTTCAATTTATATTTTAAATTTTTACTTAATATAATAATTATTATATCATTTAAATTCGTAATAAGTAATAAAAAATGTCAATCAATGATAAAATAAAAATACGAATATAATAGCGTTGGACGATTCACCCCTCTCCGCCAAAAAGTTTTGACACTTTTTTGAACTCGTTTTTTTTATTACAATTTCATTTTTTAAAAAAATTTTCACTTAATATAAGGTTAACTTTTTATTACATTTAAATTATTATACGTAATAAAAATGTCATAATAATAGTAAAATACGAAAACAACGGTGGTCCGAGCCACCCCCTCCATCAATTTTTTACGGCGGGGTGATCGGACAAGTTAGGCCCCGTTTACTTTTTGCCACTAATACTCGCTGGTGGATGCAAGAAAATTTACTTTGTCCAGTTTAAAGCTAACATAACTCGAGTTATACACCGAAAAAATAATTAAAATCGATCCACAATTTTTCTTTTTAATAAAGTTAAAAAAAAACTCACATTTTTCAAAAGTGAAGTTCTATTGAAGGAAATTTGGTACCCTAATTTCTAACATGTTTTAAAAATATAAAACTTTCTAGAATTAAATATGATTAAAATAAAACTTGTTGTACTACCGCGGGGCTATAAAAGTGAGGAATTTTTTTTTTTTTTTTTTATTATTTTTTATTTTATTTAGAGTTGAGGCCCGAATCACCCCTCCTAAAGAGGCGGGCCCGGTCACACTCGCCCGACGCTATTCTGGGATGGGGAGTCGAGAAAAAATAACTCGACTCCCGACTCCAGAGTCGATTTTAAAAAAACGACTCCCGAACCCCGAGTCGATTTTGGGAAACAACCGACCTCCGACTCTCAATGGAACGTGAAATTCTTTTCCAAAATAATAACTTTCTTATTTTCGTAGTTAGATGCTAAATAAATTGAAAAAATAGAATTATGACAATAAATTTTTATAATTTCTAATAATAATAATAATATTTACATTTTTTAACAAAATAGGAACTTTATATTACGAGTAGGCCTATGTACGCACAAGTAAACTTGTTGAAAATAAAATTTAACTATATAATTTAACTTATGACGAATTAAGTAATAATATAATAATAATAATAATAATAATAATAATAATAATAATAATAATAATAATAATAATTAAAATATACAATTTAAAATTTTTAGAAAGGATTGTAATTATTATTAATAAGATAATATTATTATTATTATTATTATTTATTATTATTATTGATTATTATTATTATTATTATTATTAATAATATTATTATTATTATTATTATTATTATTATTATTATTATTATATTATTATTAAAATTGATGCATGATGCTTTCGGGAGGCTGACCGATATATATAATATATCATATATAATATATTATATATAATTATATAATATAATATTATATATTATTTATATTAATATAATATACTTATATATATATATATATAATATATATATAATGGTGAAATCCAGTTTTAAACCACAAATATCTCAATCCAAATCTCAAAAACTAACAACAGCTACCGGGAAAAGGATTACATTGCTGGAATGCTGATCCAATTTTAGTGCGGAAAATGAAAAAAAAAAAATTATATCTCAACACTAAACAATAGCTGCGTATTTTAAATAGGCGGCTAATTCTTACTTTTTCTTTTCCAATTTTGCATAATCTTATACTATTTATTATGTAATAATTTCATTCATTTGACCAACTTTCGCAAAAAAATAGGAGAATATTATCGTAACTCTATGAAATTTGCAAAAATAGATCGTTTAATAGAAATTTAATAGAAAGTCTTTTATTTTACGAGTAACCATAAAAGGTCTCTAAATACTTAATCATTTAATATTTTACAATAATTTTTTTTATTTTTTTTATTTTTTTTTACACTTTTCCTATCTAAAAATTTTACCAGGATTCCAGAATGTATTCCTTTTCGCTATAGCTATTGTAATTTTGAGATTTATTTATTTATTTATTTATTTTTTTTTTTTTTTAAAATTTTCCGCAATTAAAATTGGTCTTAGTCATTCCCAGCAATGTATTACTTTCCGGTAGCTGTTGCTAGTTTTATGAGATATGGATTGAGATATTGTGTGGTTTTAACTGGCATTTTTCACCAAAGATTATATTATAATATATATATATATATATATATATATTATATATATATAATATTATATATATAATATAAATATATATATATATTATATATATATACCGTATTAATTATATAATATTATTAATATATATATATTAACTATTATATATATATATATATATATATATATTAGACAAAAAAAAAAAAAACCCACGGAACGGGAGCTCGGATCCAAAAAAAATTTTTTTACTGTTAGGCATCTATGATATAAATAGATGTTCTGGGTCGAAATGATTTTTTCTTTTTTTAAAACCTGTTCTAGGGGGCGATTAGGGGTTAGGTTAAGTGGTTAGGTTAGGATTAGGTTAAGGTAGATTAAGTATTAGGTTTTAGTTTAGGTCAGGTCAGTCAGGTCGTCGGAAAAAAAATATATTTCGACCATAAAACATTATTATGTATCATAGAGCCCTGTGATTTGTTGTTTTCCGACTCCCGCCAGACACCATATATTAATATACTCTATATATAGTATATAATATAATATATAATATATTATATATATATATATATTATATAATAATAGAGGGAGAGAGAGAGAGAAGAGAGAAGAGAGAGGAGACGAGAGAGAGCACGAGTAGAAAAAAGTTGCTGGAGTCGCCACCATATTATTATTTATTATAATAATATATATAGTATAATATCTATATATATATATATAGTATATATATTATATATATATTATATAGAATATAATATATATATATAGTATATATAACTCTGGATACACTTGCTGAGTCAAAATAATCAAGGTCATTGCCACAACCTACAAACCTGCCAATGTAAGAAAAATATTATTTGTTTATAAATGATTAAGTTGTTTATATTTTATCAATTGATTGAATTATTTATTAATTTTCTTAAATTTATTTATAGATAGATATATTTTCGCGTGTCTACACACCAAAAATTAAATATTTATTAGAAATTCACCGCATTAGTACCGAAATATTTGAATGCTGACACAACACAACGTGAGCGCAGCAGTTGTTGGTACATAAATGTATAGTAATATATATCCGATTCTTTAGCTTATTGGCAACTATCTTATAATTGGTGCCGGACCTCTATATTTTAAAAATCAGATTATCGTTACGTCTATGTGATTAAATTTTGGTACGAATATTAATAGCATGCGCTGCCGGGTTGAAAGTTCTATGCACAATACACAAGAAGTCAAGTACATTTTATTTTATAAACCAGTTTTTATGAACCTTATTTTTTATAACCAGTTTAATAAGACAACTTAAATTTGGCTACGAACAAATGTCCAAAATAAAAAAATGCACCAGTCTTTTTATATAAAAAATTGCAAGTTAAGTTTTTCAAATTTTGTGTGAAATTTATACAAAATTGTTTTGGGAGTAGAAAGGAATCTTTTTTTTTACTCCGACTCCGACTTCCGACTCCACAACTTTTTGGGAAATCGACTCTCGACTCCGACTCCCAACCCGACTCCCGACTCCCGACTCGCGACTCCCATCCCTGAATATATATATAATTATAACTATATTATTATATTATATATTATATATATATATATATATATATATATATTATTATACTGGTACTACCCTCCTCGAATTCTCCTCATAAGTAACCATCGAGGGGCCTGCCAGTGCTGCGAGCTGGTTACTTGGATCAATATGGTCTGGTAAACCGTTAATATCTTTACGTCCATTCAAATATCTGTAAGTCTATTGTTAATGAATACAAGAACTATTAAGTCCAAACTATTATCTAATTTTCTCAGTAAACGAAGGAAAATAAGCCATTGAAATGTTTTGACCAACTCCTTATCTAGAACTCAACTAAATTTCATCAATTTTAATTGGACCAATGTCCTATTCTTACTTTTAAATTTATAAAGCTAAAAAACTTTCTTCAAGGTCCTTATACTTTCCTTGCTAAATTATTTCTGGCCTCTCTTCTTTGCCTTTCTTATTGACTGATTAAGTTTGTTTCTATTTTTTTACTATAATTTTCTAAATCATCTATCCCTATTACTCCCCTTGAATATTTTAAAGCTCTATACCTTTTCGTTGATTTTAATTTTCTTATCTCTCTATTCACCAAACAGGTTTTTGCTTTGGCCACCCTAATGGTTTGATCTTTAAAACATTCTGAACTAAATATTCAATTAAAATTTTCTTAAATTGTAACAATACTGAATACTGTACCAAAGAAAAAACGGCCGATACTGCTGATACAGATACTATCAGTACATCTCTACTAATATATAACATCAACTGGATCTCCTTGGTCAATGCAGTCGAATGTATTCATAAATTCTAAAAGATTTGTCGACATGCCCTACCCTTTCTGAAACCGTGGCGGGAGCAACAACCTGTGATGCTCTAAATATTCTATATATTTTAGTAACTTTCCAGACTTTACAACGCAGAGAAAATGTTAAGCGAACTGGCTATTATAATTTCCCCAAATCTTCTTACTATCTTTCTTCATAAATAGGCAAACAATGCTATTTTCCAGTCATCTGGTACCTCAAAAAATGTTATAGATTGCTTAAAAATCAAATACAGTGCCTTTGCAATGCTGGTACTCTATTACTGGTAGGCCTACTGTAATATCACAGTAAGCGCTAGGGAATTGGCTAAGATTGTGATAGTCTAAGGTAAGTAAGGTTAACATGGTTTTGTTAAGTTGGTTAGATTAATAACAAGAAAATTTTGGTAATTGTTGATTAGATTGCCTCTGATTCATGTAAATACTGTATTAAAACTATAAACATTTAATTTAGCAACAAATGGGATTCAAAAATTCTTTGGAAGTTTTTCCTATTGATATTCGCTATATATTTGTGCCAATATTTTAAAGAAAAATATGAAAAAAAAAAGCGCTGCAAGAAAATCAAAACAATTATGCTTCTTTTTCATTCGTGTAGGGATGAAGATGGGGATGCCGAAAGAGACGATATATATCGATATGGTATTTTTTCGGCCGCTATATCGATTTATCGATATTTTACCCAGTATCGATGAACTTTTGAGCAGTGTCTGTTTTCATAAAATAAGACCGTTATCGTTTTGTCAACTTGTGACTTACGCTTCGATAGAATGCTACATCACGTTTTTAGCAACGATTTTTGTACATAACGACCGGCTTGTTTAAAATATTTGTCGCTGTTGTGATGGAGAACGTGGTTTTGCGAATAACAGAAAAAAAAAAGAAATGGGGTTTATATACCAATAATTGATAAACTATTTGTACATGGAGTTGTTGGAAGAAATTAGAGCCGTCTTATTTTTTGGCATTTTGTGCTACGCTGGTAGAAATGTAAATCAGTTTTAGCACGAAATTTAGGCTAATCGACCGATTGTTTACAAAATTTTGATCAGCTGTTCTAATGGAGCTCACGTGGTTTTTGTTGGAATAAAAAAATATATAAAATGGTTTTTATTGCAAATAATTGTCAACCATTGTGATGGAGTTTATTATCCATTTGAAGAAATTAGATTTAAGAAGCTAATTCATGAATGAACATTCCATCAATCAAACGAACTACTACGCACATTCTTAAATTTGTTTACTTTTTTCCGTTTAGCATTTTCCTAAAATTCGGTAGGCACGGGAAAGAGCAACCTTAAAACAGAATTTAAGGAAATTCGTAAACGTTTGGTTAGCATTTTACTAAATTTGTGTTAAAATTGAATATAAACAACACTTTTTAGCATTTTCCTAATTTCGATTAGGCAAAAGTGCAAAAATCGAAACGCCTTGGTTTAAAAGAGAATTTTTATGAACTGAAACAATTCATGCAAATCAAACGGGCTTACTACGCCGCCTCTTGTTTGTTTACACATTTATTATATCAACTAATCATTTTCCTAAATTCGGCAATTAGCACGGAAATAGCAACCTTACAGAATTTAGGAAATTCCCTTAGCGTTTGGTGAGCGCATTTTCCTAAAGTTGTGCTAATTGACAAAAGACGGAACGCAAACTTATCATTTCCTAGAACGTGTTCGTAGCACAAATGCAAAAACGGAAACGGCTTAAGTAAAATGTGTGTATTTTTCACGCGTTTGAAAATATATATTTATATATATATATATATATTATATATATATATTTATATATATATTATTATTATATATATATATATAATTATATATTAATATATATATATATATTATAATATATATATATATATATCCTATATATATTATATATATAAATATTATATATATTAAGATATACAGGGGTTGTGGATTTTTTATAGATGGATTTTTTTGAGAAAATCAATTTTGATTATTTGGATTTTTTGGATTTTTTGGATTTTTTTTTTGGATTCGTGAAGTCACGCGAAATATAATTTGTAACAAACTTTTTAAAGTTTTATAGCAGTATTATTTTTAACCTAGGCCTAGCTCTTGGGCTCAAACCTTAACTCTGTAGTTCTATTCGACTATTGACAAAATGAAAGAGTTACATTAAATGTGTTATTTCTGTAATTGATCAGAATTTACATCGAAATAACAGAAACATGTTTGAAACAAACATGATCTGGGGCATGTTGACAATTTTTAGTAGTAGTAGAAATTTGTAACAGATTAGCCTTGCTATGATAATTATTATAATTTTTTTATTTCTATTGATGTTAAATAACTTAAATATACAAAAAAATTGAATATATATAAAAGCAAAAAATCATGCATCTTTTTTTTGCAAAAAATTTCATGATTATTATGGAGCCAAAAAGGCAATGAAAAAATCAGTGGGAATCTTCCTACGATCAAATAATCGATAGCTTGCCATCCCTGACAGGACTCCACTATTTCTTGAAAAAATTCAAAGTCCAAAATCATATAATAATCAATAATAATAATAATATAAAATAATAATAATAATTTTAATAATAAAATAATAATAATAATAATAATAACAATAATAATATAATATAATATAATAATAATAAAATAATATAATAATAATAATAATATATATATATATATATATATAATATATATATATATATATATATATATATATATATATATATATATATATATATAATAATATATATAATATATATATATATAATATATATATATAATATATATATATATATAATATATATAATAAATATAATATATATATAATTATAATAAATATAATATTTTAATATATATTAATGTAAATAATATTGATATATTACATATCAATATAATTGATTTTGGACAGATTTTTTTCAGAAAATATGTGGAGTCTCTGTGCTATACCAAAGTTTGCCATATTATATGGTAAACTTTGGCTAATACTTTGCATTTGAATTTATTCATACAGCCGGTTGGACAACGGAGTTCTTAAATAGTTACCTTGGCATATTCGAAAAATCTGTGGCGCTTAGGTATTAAACTTTAAAATTATTGGATTTTTTTTATATTAATTTTAGGCATTTAAATTGTAAATAAAATAAAATTTTTGTGACGCAAATATAATATCTCTAAAGATATTTAAAATATTCTTTGTGTGACATGATTACTATGCTATGATCATATTCTCTAGCAAATAGAAATGAAAACAAAGAAAGTTACAAGTCTATAAAAGCTTGGGAAAATGGAAATTAAAAGAAGTTCCAGGTTATGATAAACTCGTTCTATCAATGAATACTCTATTAGAACCAACACTTTAAACGTAAACTTGTCAAATGTAAATTGTTTAAGTTATCTATAATTAATGACTTACCCCACTTCATAATCTAAACAAAACTCATCATAACCTTGCCGTCTTAGCGCTTCCGCTACCCTAGGCTGTTTAACCTTCACTACCGCAATTGTTTCCTAGGGGAATACAGCCTTAACTTAGGATTGACATTAAAAAACCCACCTATATAAACCAAAAAAAAAACTTTGGCTGCAAGTGGGTTTTAGGTTTTTGAAAATTTTTAGTTATTATTTTTCAACAATATTGAGATTTTTTAAAATCGATGGTAATTGTTACCACGAATGGTATGTCCACCCCCCGATTTATGAAAAATCACAGAGATGACTCTAAAAAAAATCATAATGAAGAATAATGAACGAAAATGGTCGCTCTCTTTAGGAAAAAAAGTTACAGCGTCGCAAATATGTTAAAACTCCCATAGGCTTTTCTTACAGGAGGCCGCCATGTTTTCGCACATTGTGAAATCGGCGACATAAAAAACGCAAGATTTTTTTAAAAGAAAATAATATTTTTTTTTGGTGATATATATATATATATATATATATAATATATATATATATAATTGACGGAGTCGTAAAACAGAAGAGGTCCTATATATATATATACTAACCTAATTAGTAATCGCTATCTGAATCATCTGAACCGGAAGTTACTGTTGACTGCTTGTTTGGTTGGTAAGCCTCGTAACAATCAGATATAGATATCCATAAGTGATGCAATCTTTCTTTATAATTAGAAAATTTTCTTTTAAAAATAAACTCAGCAATATGTCCGTCGAAATGTTGTTTTTTATTACCGTATCTGGGAACACGAGATCTAACCTCCCTCCAAATTCTTTCTATATTCTGTGTATGAGCTGATGTATCGGGATCCACAAAATTGTACGAATGGTTAACGGTAAGATGTTGGTATCCCTGGTCTTTCAGACAATTATAAGACTTCCAACAATCACTTATTATGGTCGTTCCGGGCAAAATATATTGTTTTATTATAGGTAGAAGAATATCCGAACCTCTTGATTGCACTGCAACAATAAAAAAAATTTTACTCCCTCTTTCAATTCCACCAAATATCCAGTTGCCATTCACAATCCGTCCGCGGTTATATTTACGACGACCAATCTTGGCTTCGTCAATTTCAACGACTTCTCAGATGCCTCCTATTGGCTCTGAATGAGTATAAAGATAATGCAAGCAAACTTCACGAAGATAATTGCTCCAGTCAACAATAGTTTTTCCCGAAATATCTAATTCTTGATTCAATATATGTTGACGTGGTGGGTGCATTTGCGCCCACAGCATAACAAATGAACAAATTGTTTTAATGTTTAATTTTTTCGATTTCTCGAACCAAGTACCTTTCAATTGAGATATTTCTCGTATACACTGAACACTAAATTTTTTTTTTGTTTTGTTTTTACCACGTAACCGCTATTAACACCTTTAAAATCGTAGGTTTTGTTTTTAATTTCCATAGAACTATTGCAGTTTAGGAAATTTAAGGGATTTTTTTAAGGCATTATGATTATATAAAAAGTTAAATATATTGTCATCAGTGGCGTACCTGGAAGAATACACTTGGGTAGGCAGAGTTTATAGCCTAATATATATATATATATATATTTATATAAAATATAATATATATTTATATATTATATATATATATATATATACTATATATATTATATATATATATATATAATATAATTATATATTAAAATACCAACCTCTATATATTATAATATATATAATATATATATATATATATATTATATATTTATTATAATAGTCATATATATATATATTATATATATATTATAGTATATATATATAATATATATATATTAATATTATATATAGATAATAATATATTATATTATATTAAACAAAAACATCGAAAACATATTTTTAATAATTATTAATACGTACCATTTATGTATGAAAAGCTTGTTTACATTATATTTACCAAAATACTTAATTTTAAATCACATTCAAATTGAGTAATTTTCTTAGGCCTATCATTTTATTTTAAAATTAGAGCTGTCGTTTTTGATAGAATAAGTTTTTTTTTTTAAAAGCAGTTTTTCTTTAATATAATCACACTTTACTCCATTATGACTTAGTTCACTAAATTTATGTACATTAATGCTAAAATACCACTTAAGAGCTAATATAAATTCATTAATAAAATAATATACAATATCAGAACAATCAGACACCATTTTTATATACAAAAAATTTCAAAACAAACTGCACCAAGCCACACATTTTGTAAATATTTACGGGAAAGAGAACGAAAAGTTTCATATATATTATCGAATTATTTTATCGATTTATTTATATAAATTCTAAAACTAGCCCGCTTCTTTATAAGGTTGACGTAAAAAATGACGTCATTCGTCCGCCCGGGGCAAAGATTTTTACTCCTAAGATCAGAGTAGGAGCGAGAATTTCTAAATGAATTCTATTATTATAGCTATTATTAATGTGGTTGTTTTTCTTTTAATTTATGATGAAAAAATAGCTCTTTTTTTTTAACGTTATATAAAATTTTAATGAAATTTAGTTACTTTTTACAATTTTAATTTCAATTATTTAAAACCTAAAATATATTGTAGAAGCTACCTACCCGGCCTACCTATATATACGCCCCTGATTGTCATCACTATCCAAAATCTAGAAAATGATTTTATTAGTATTGTCACCATCCCTTACACAAAAGAATTAGTTTTCGTTAGAAGATGATTTGTGCACCAACCCTCCATACTGATTATATAGATTACTTTAAATTTCTATCTAGGGTTTTGCCAATTTATATGTCGCCTATGCAAAAGTTAACGTACCGATTACAACAAAAATTTTAAAAATAAGAAATGTATATTTTGGATAACGTGTATATATAATATATATATATATATTAATATATATAATATATATTATATATATATATATATATGATATATATATATATATATATATAGTATATATATATATATATATATAAGAAAAACCAATTACATATTTTGGAATCAGCGTATAAAGGCTAATTAACTGAAGGTATTTTATAAATATATATTATATATATATATATATATATAATATATATATATATATATATTAATATATTATATATATATATATATATATATATATATAAATATATATAATATATATATATATATATATATATATATATATATATATATATATACTGCCAAAGTCGTTTTATGATTTAAAACTGTAACGAATACCCTAGAGTAGACCGCATAGATATCAGGAGTCGGGTCTCTCGGCCTCTAGTGTGAACGACGGGGGACTTCGTCCCACCCCCTCTGTCCCCATCGGCTCTACCCCCTAATGGGAAATATATAATTTCCTTTAACTTTAAATTCGTAGGGGGCTCGAGCCGATGGGGACAGGGGGGACGAAGTGTCCCCCCCCGTCGTCCACCTAGACGCCGCCAAGAGACCCCGACTCCTGATATCTGTGGCGGTCTACCCTTGGGTGTTCGTTAGTTTTATTAATAAAAAAATATATTAAAACGACTTTGGGCCATATATTTTTTTTACACTCTGGTAATAAGCATTATACGCTGATTCCAAATATGCAATTGGTTTTTCTGAAAGTGTCATACTTTTCGAGATAATTCTCCTTTTCGTTTTCACCATTCTTCATTATTATTTTTTTAGAGTCGATCCTGTGATTTTCCATAAAAAAAAATCGGGGGTGAACAACCCTCGGGGCCGGGGGGGTACGCGGAAGTGGGGGCCGACAGAGGAGCGCCGCAGTGGGGAGTGAACACCAGAGGTGAGGGGAGGTGGGGTAACAATTTTACCTATATATACTTATTATATATAATAATTATTATATATATATATATATATATATATATATATATATATATATATATATATATATAATGTACAGATAAAATAGAAAAAAATAGAATATATTATATATATATATATATATATTATATATATATTCTTTCAAGTGACGTCACAACAACGAATAAAAACAGAGAAAAGTAATTTTTTTATAATTATGTTTCACCAGTTTTTTAGGAAATAACATAATTAATATATTTCGAAGATAAAATAGTGGTTAGAAAACTTAAAAACATTAAAAAAACATTTTTTTACGATTTCATGTGACGTCACAAACTCAAGAATAAAAACTCAAGAACGTTAAGAACGAAAAATAGCAACCTTGCGGATGAAAGAAAAATTCCCGATTTCCGCTAGAGAAATTTTCTTCCCTTTGGAAAGAATATTGACATATGAAATGGGAAAGTGAAGAACTTCTTCCTTTTAGAAGAATTCTTGCCAAATCAAAAACGCCCAAGTAGCCAAAGTAAATCCAAAGTTAAACTTGGCAAATCTGTGTTTACTTTAACAAACTTACAGGTTTGAAGTTCTAATATTGAAATAAACTGTTCCTTTTTATTTAAAAAAAAAATAAAAATGTTGGCAGTGTTGCTTCGTGGGAATCTAAAAAATCGATTTCATAGGATTGCGCTAATCCAAACAATTACCTCTGTTTACTCCAAATCGACGGGCTCCATCACAACAGCTGATTCCAATTGTTTGTAAACAAAAGTAAACTTTGTAAGAAATAGCGGTCATTTTTGCACGAAATTAGTGTTAAACACAAATGATAGGTTTTAGTCCCCAGAAAGACGAAAAGAACTGTATTTTTCAACTATATTTGCAGAGAACTTAAATTTTAGCTAAGTAGTGAGTGAAAAGAAAAGACGTAATTGTGTGATAGCTCAACTTGAAATAGTAGCTATTGCTATAGTTATTTATTTACTTTCATTTTAGTTTTAATAATTTTACTATTTTCTTTTTAAAGTTTTTTTTTATGATCTTTAGCTTCAGTTCTAATATTTCGTTCTACTGATTACTTTTTTAATTTTATCACCAAATGGCAACCCTGGATCTAGTTTTATTGGTGCTGTTTTTTGTAGAGTCTTTGACTATTTTCTGAAGGCGAGCAGTCAAATAAAATAATGTTTACCTGTTCAAGGGCTTGATCTAAATCTAAAATAACTTTCATTGAAATTAGATGTGGACAATGAAACTTTGTTTACTGATTCGAACTGAAAGTTTAACATTCTGCTATTCTTTGTTCAAAAAGAACCTTACAGGCGATAAGAGAGATGAAAATTGACGATGGACATTGCAACTTTTGGTGGGAAAAGAAGATTTTGAACCACCTACAGCTGCAAATTCTTTAAGTTACTGACTTGCTGTGATGACGACCCTTTGTATTTCTTTGATTGGAATTTATTCCTTATTAATTCTAGAAACAGCAAATATATTTTGGTAAATGTTTGGACAGTCTGGGTAATCTAAAAATACTAATATGGCGTTCAAAAAATCTCTTTATACAGTGAAATTGTGTATCCCCAAATAACTGATTTTGTTTTTTTACCTGGTATTTTTAATTTTCACTTGTTACACTGGGTAATTAATTATTGTAAACATACAAATGGCACAAATTATTAAAAAAAGTTTAGGTAATTATTTAGTATTCGTTACTTGAGATTTAAGATTGTGACCAGTAGAAAATTTTACCAGTACGTTGAAACAAGCTGCGTGAGTCGGTATTAGATTGACTCACGCCGAGTTCGTGAGGCGATTGAGTCTATATATATATATATATATATATATTATATATATTATATATATATATAAATATTAATATAATTATAGTATATATATATATATATATATATATTATATATCATATAATAAACAGGCCGTGGCGTAACTAAGAGTCATAGGGCCCCCCCCCAAGTGGAAATGGGGCCCCTTGGTCATATATATATATAATATATATATATATATATATATATTATATATATATATATCTATATCAGATATATATATATGATATATAGTATTAGTATTATATATATATAGTATATATATATATATATATATACTATACGTTATATAGTATATAATATATATATATATTAATATTATATATATATATTTTTTAATATATTTAATATTAATAAATACTAGTATATATAATATATATATATATATATATTATAATATATATATATATATATAGTGGCTATTATGATTTATCAGATTGTACTGCCTTTTATTGGAGAAATTAGATATTTGTATAAAAAAGTAATGACATTTTTGGAAAGAGTATGTAAATAAATGTTCTTTAAAAGGAAAAAACATGTATTAAAGACTTTTTCAGCTTTTGTACAAAAATTTAAGCAAATTCTCAAAACATCTTTTTACATTCTGCTTCCAAATGTATTTTAACAGTTTATTACTATTTTTACTTAAAAAAATCTAATTTCCAATCCCCTCCTCAAAAAATACAGTATCAATCTAGTTAATTGAATATTAGTATATATATATAGTATATATATATTATTATATATATATATATATATATATATATATAATATATATATTAACTATATATATATACTATAAATACATATTAAGGTAAAAGTTACTTAACGCCCACAGGGAACGGGAGCTCGTTCAAAAAAAAAATTTCCAGGTAGCGCTCTATGATCAATAAATAGACGTTTTAAGGTCGAAATGAAAAAAAAAAATCATATCTTCAAAAACTACAATAGCTACAGCGAAAAGGAAATACATTTTTGGAATCCTGTAAAATTTTAGTAAGGAAAATGTAATAAAAAAAATTTATTGTTTAATAATTATAGTAATATGAGTGGAAGAGAGAGCCTATTTAAGACCTTTTATACGTTACTCGTTAAAATAAATAGACTTTCTAGTATAGTTTTGATTTGTTTTTTTAATTAAAGAATACCCCAAGGGATAACCGCACGGGATGGCAGGAGTCGGGGTCTCTCGCCCTTCCGGGAACTACGGGGTAGGACTATTTCCGCCCCCTCCGGGAGGTTCTCCGGAACCCCCGCTCTTTGTATTTGGGTGTCGCTGGGGTTCCTCCGCCCCTCCCTACGGGGTATGGAAACGTCCTCCCCTGTGTTCCCTCGGCTCGACCCGCTACATTGCCGTGTAAATACCTTCAAATAATATATATGTAATTTCGCCCCTAGAATTGCAGAACCAGGGTAAAAAAAAAAAAAAAAAAAACATCAATTTCGACCCTAGAACATTTATTTATGTTTTCAATAGATGCTAACTGTGAAAATTTTTTTTGATCCGAGCTCCGTTCCGTGTGTGGCGTTAAGTAACTTTGTTCCATATATATATATAATATATTATATATGATATATATAATATAATATATATATAATATAATATATATATATTATATATATATATATATATATAATATAAATATATATATATATATATAATATAAGAAATTATGGAATAGAATGTTAACTATACACAAAATTCGTGAAATATTTCTGTTTTCCGCTTGTCAAAATATCAATAGGATGAATTGCTTCTAAGTTTACCAAAACGTTTTTGGCTCATTGCATGAATTATTTAACTCACTTCTTCAGATGCAAGAGTACGACATGTTCATTTTCATATGCAAAAAAGCCATGCACTTAGCCTTGTTTGTGTCATATGGTTCCTTAAAAAAGTTTTTATTAACTTGAGCTTTGAAAACGACCTTTCAGCTGTTGCATATGTTACTGGTAACGTCAAATACAACTGAACTGCTGTACACAAGTCTGGTAAGGTACTTGCCTAAGCAGCTGTTTTCTACCGAATAAAAACGTTTGCTAAATCTTTTTAATATGTTACCGATATTTTTCATTTCTCAACTTCTGTATGCATCTAATGCTTTGAATGTGATTAACTGATTATTCATAAACCAAAGATAAGTCTAAATCGTCTTTTCTACGCAGTTTTGTAGCCTTCTTCTTGCAACTTTTCATTCCGTAGCTCTTTAATTGCTGCAGGAGCAAGAAATGAAAATAACTCATTAACATTGTTCATGCTAAAAAACGAGCAGTTATCTGTTTATTTAATATATCAAGATATTTATTGAAAAGTGGAAAACCCTTATTCTAAAGGCTTTCAATGGGTCTTCAATTCTTTCATAATATAAAAGCTCATCAAAAAACTTTTTAATCTGTATTTACGTCTGGAGTAATTTTTGCTTTCAATATTTGACGTATGGAAGTAATTTTTACTAGTTTCTCTCACTACATCTTCGAATTTGTGTCTTAACCCACCCAAGTTTGATTTTGCTTGTCCCAATATGTAAGTTGCTTTCTGAAGGATCTGATTTTGGACTTTGCAATATTTTTGAGACAACATTGATGCTTTCCAATACTTTACTTTGAAACACAAGACAGATCATAAACTCAAAATTTTCTAACTGCTTCCGGAGACCAAGGGCTTCGTTTCTTGTACTTGACTTCTTACTCATAAATATCACTTGAAATAAGAACTGCGATTAAATACTTTTGAAATTGTTTTTTATTGCCTATTAAGGATCATACTTGGATGACCACGTCTTAGTTGGACATAATTTTTAGTGTTTTTGTATGCATTCGTTATTATGTTGAACAGCTGTATTCCTTGCCACTGGCTTACTAAGAACTGAAATACACATATACTTTTTTCCAGTTTGTAATAAAATTTTTGAAGAGCCAAAATATATCTTTTGCAGAATCATTAAGAATTAATTTAAATTTATGAGCTGCACATGAATGTATTTCTGCATTTGAAACAATTTTCTATTATACGAGCCTGAAGTCCTGTAAATATTTGCTGTCATCAATAAGCCTTGACCTCTGCCTTTTCTATATTTAATGTTTTTTGTTATCTAGATACCTTAATTATTTGTTTTTCAAAAGTTTTATTCGGCACTTGGTTCCTGTTATGTCTTAAAACCCATCAAATTTTTTTCAGGGAGGTGCAGCCTATATCTTTAAGGGCACACCCAATTTCCAACCCCATAAAAATATGGACATAAAATTCGAATTTTCAGCCGATTTTGATCCATAAACACCAAAACTGAGTTTTTTTTCTCTCTAAAGAAGTCGATTTCGAAATCATCTTCTAGACGAACCATTTGCTAGCGATCTAAAACCCATATCAGATCACATTTTTCGTATCAACTTCCGAATTTTTTTCGAAATGACTGTCAACAAACTTGAAATATGCATAGATAGGTCCATTCGCAATCATATTCATAGGTGATTTTTGGCTTTTTGATTGTGCTCATCGATGTCCATTTCCAAACCCAATTTTTTGTTTATTTTTGAAAAATGAAAATTGCGATAATATTTTGTCCTGTTCGGGCAAAGTGGATGAAATTTTAAGGGAATATGTAGTCGGGGAAGGCACCATTTTTACTTTGATATTTCTTTATTTAATCCAAATCTGTAGAGAAATGACAAATTTTCAAAAAAAAAAAATGGAACATTTTTTAAAAAACTTTTCTTTTGAGTATACAAAAAAAAAATATCTAAGTAAAAAAGATGTATTCACCCAACTATAACCAAGCCGATGAAAATTGATGATAGATTGGATGAGTATAAAAACAATATAATCTCACTTTTTCACTTTTTCATAAAAAATTCAAATCTTTGAAAAAGTTATGTAGTCAAATAAAACGAATTGTTTTTACTATTCCGATCAACATCAAATTTTCAGGGCTTGATTAATCGGGCGAGACTGCCTCTTTTAATTATATATTATAATATATAATATATATATATATATATATATATATATATATATATATATAGTATATATAATAATATATATATAATATATATATATATATATATATATATATATAATATATATAATATTATATATTATATATATATATATAATATATATATAATACTATATTATATATATATATATATAAGAATATATATATATATATATACTATTATATATATATTATAATATATATATAAATATATATATTATATAAATATATATATATATAATAATATATATATATATTATATAGATATATATATATATATATTATATATTTTGTGTAAATTATGTATTTTCATATTTCATTATTATTTCGTTTGTTTGCCTGCTGCAATATTGCCCTTCACCGTGCGTGGCCCCGCCGCACCGGGTCTGCGGGCGCCGTTAGTTACGCCCATGTATAAGGCCTATATATAATAGGGTATAATAGCAGTTTCAATCACCTTTTCAAATCACCGAAAATTTCTAAGTTCAATAAAATTTCTAAGTTCAGAACAGTTAAGTTTTTCAAAGAAATTGTTTGTGGTAAGCTCTGGCATATTCAACAGAAGCTTGCTACTTAAAGAATTTTCTAAAAACTTATCTTAACTTAACTTTTGAACTTAGAAAATTTTTGAACTTAGAAATTCAGTGATTCGAAAGTGATTTAGAAAGTGCAATTTTCCCAATATATATATATATCACAGGCCCATAGGGGGCTCGAGCCAACAGGAAACAGATGGGTACGGAGGAACCCCCGTAACACCCAAATACCAAAGATGGGGGTTCCTGAGACCCTCCCCGGAGGGGGGAAATAGTCTTACCCTGTCGTTTCCCGGAAGGCCGAGAGACCCCGGCTCCTGCTATTGGGGCGGTCCTACTGTATGGGGTATTGGTTTAAAAATTTTTTTTTTTAAAACATGGGTACCCCAAGGGTAGACAGCCCCAATTGCAAGAGTCGGGGTCTCTCGGCTTCAGGGAAAACGAAGGGTAAGGACTATTAACCTCTCTTCCGGGAGGGTCTCCGGAACCCCCGCTCTTTGGTATTTGGGTGTCGCAGGGGTTCCTCCACCCCTCCCCTACGGGGTATGGAAAATGTCCCCCCATCTGTTCCCTGTCGGCTCGAGCCCCCTAATGGGCCGTGATATATATATATACTCATATATAATATATATATATATAATATTATATATATATATATATATATATATATATATATATATATATATAATATATAATTATATAGTATATATATATATTATATATATCCCTACGGAATAAAATAATGTTATAATATATATATTATATATATATATATATATAAAATATAATTATATACTATATATATATTTATATATATATATATATATATATATTGTAATAAAAAAAATTTGTGTGTGTATGGAGCGAAATGTAATGATTACAATTGGTATACGTCGGATGATAATATAACAGTAAAATAAATTAACAAAAATTATAAAAAAAACAAAATGAAAGAAATTATGAACAACAAAAAAAACTCACAATGATTAATATAGAAGAGAATTTGAAATCCTTTGAAAATAACCATTCCAGATGGCCGATGCTTGTTTCGTCTAACAAAATTTCTTTAAGCTGCTAATCTCTTCCACTGCCCTTCCAAATAATATCAGATTTCAGAATCAGGGAGTCATAAAAAAAAGAAAATGTAACAGGAATTAATAAAAATAAACTATGGTCCCAATCATCAAAAACTTAATTAAAGGAACGACAACTGTACCTAGAATGTCATAGTAGCACTTGCTTTATTTTGAATATTTAACTTACTCAGACCTGAGTTTTACCTTTTTTCAACTCTCAACACTCAAAAAAAATCAATGGAAACATAAACTAATTGAGTAATATATATATATATATATATATATCTTTTTAATATCTTTATATAATACATATATATAAAGAAAATGATAGCTATATGATTACAAACAAAAGGGTTAAATAGGGGATTTTATTTTCTTAAAGCAAGATACAATACAGGAATTATTAAAGAGGTGACAATTATTTCCTTCAACGAAGGATTATATTAAAGTTTTTTTGTTTTTTTAAAGTGTTAATATATTACGACTCTGATTAGTATTTTTATTTATCGACTCCGATTAGTATTTTTATTTATTTCGCTCCACGCGTAAGTGCACTTGATCAAATTCCGTCACGCCTATACGTTTGTATCACGTTAACCGTTCGGACTCGAATTCGGATTTAATGGTTATTTTAGCTTATGTTTTAAATCCCTATATCTGGCTGGCTCTGACTCCAGGTGTAAACCATTGGTTTTAAAATTCTTTTCCTTAAGTAATTGGCTATTTACGGTATTGACTTTTGTTAAATGTTTATTATTTTGTTTTAGGGAAAGTTAGAAGTACATTATCTATAGATAGAAAATAATGGGGGGATTATTGGATTATTAAAAGTTTCCATCTTGTCCTATCCCTAAAATCAATTTCTTAAATTTTAAATTAATCAATTTCTAATATAGCAAAAATAGAAAGGAAAAATTTAGTAAATACTAATCTAACTTAAGTAGAGAGAAAAGCAAAAATAAAAAGAGAAAGATATATATTTTTATATAAATTTGGTAGTTTATAAAAAATACAGGGATAGAAATTGAAATTGATATTACTTAGTGGAATAAGGCATACCAATGAACACATAAAGAAAGCAATAAGAGGGGTATTTGAATTGCACTTAAAGAGATTATAAAGTTCAATGATAAATAATCAATGATTCTGTAATAAGTATTCACTTATACTATTATTTAGTTATAAAATATAGAACCATATAATATTCTTCTTATTCTTATGGGATTTTACTTTAGTCTTATTATACAAAAGTTTATATGTTTTACTTAATCACTATTTAATGAATTAATGTTTTCTAATTTGATATACAAAGGCATTTAATATTAATAATGCACTAGAACTATCCAACAATTAAACTTTCCTGGTTTAATTGTATCAAATATAATCTTTGTTTTATTATTAAAATTTTACAAATAGCATTATATTTTAATAGAAATAGACAGGAGTGAGATGTTATAACATCACCTTCATATTGGTGATGCAGTGTTGAGTTGAGAAAAGAGAAAAACAAGGCAGAGCTTAATCTTCCTACGACAAGAATGGTTTGGACCTCTTAATTCCAAACGTAACTTCGAAGTGTAAACCACTCCTAAACTTAAACCTGGAGAAATGAACAATACATTACTATTTATTACCTAAGATGATCTATAAATGAACTAATGAGCTAAAGTGTTAAGTTTTTGTTCATTTCATTCCAAAAGATAATAAGTAAACCTATCTACCCAAGTTTTTGTACTGCTTACCTCTGAAAAATCAGAGGTTCTCTCTTAGCTACTGGAACTTTTGGTAAGTGAGCACTTGGAGGTAGCTCACTGATTCTTGATTGGTAACAAAGTCCAACAATAAATGAGAGAGTAAGAGAGATCTGGGAAATATGCTTGTCCTAGTTGGTGGCAAGAAACAAAATACAAATTATACTTACAAACCCAATCCAATAAGTCATTATATATACATCAATTACTAGATCTATGTTTATACCTTAATATGTGAAATCAACAATTATCCACTATATTCTAGAACAGAAACAGGTAATCAACTTTTATTGTTTATAGCTGATGAGCTGTAAGAGAAAAAGGAGAAAGGAAGAATATAATGATATATATATATATATATATATATAATATATATTTATGAAATTAAAAATATAAATTATATATATATATATATATATATATATATATATATATATATATATATATATATATATATATATATATATTATATATATATATATATATATATATATATAATAAAATATATATATTTATATATGTATACTGTATATATATATAACGTATATATATACTAATTTTATATATATATATCATATACTATAAATATATATAATATAATATATATTATATAGTATATATAGTATATATATATATATATATAAATAGTATATATATATATATATATGTATATAGATATAAGTCTATATCATATATATATCATACTATATAATATATATATATTTCATATTTGTGTGATATTAATTTGTACTTTTTTTTGTATATTACTCACAAATATTATTTTACAAATTTTTTTAATTTCTTTGATATTTTTACCATAAGTTATTTACGTACACTTTGTCTATAATATTGATTTTTCAAAATTAGTGAAAAAAATCGATTATAAAAAAATAATATCCATAATCTGAAACGCATTTCAACAGTGATTCCTCATCCTTAAATGAACGGAAAAAGAGCAGAAATACTGTGGCGTTAATATTAATATTTTTAGTGAAAATATTAACTCCAAAATAAACTCAAAATGCGTAAAAAAACTTCAAATAATTTTTTAAAACCATTTGTAAATGAAATGTTTATAATTTTTAATAAATAGCTATATGTACATGATACTTTACAGGAATTAGAAACAATTACTCAAAGTTTAATTTTTTTTTTTTTTCATACAAATTGACACACATTTTAAGTTTATATTTTAAATAAAAATATAAAAAATAACGCTAAGAAAATCATAACTTTTTGGCTTTATTTTGTTCATGTAAGGATGAAGAATCTGTCAAAATGAGTTTCAGATTATTGATAAATCAATATCACTAATATATTTGGTAATAGTCCAGCTGAGGTGAATAAACTTTACATAACTATTATATTAAAACTATAAACTTTTAGTTTACAAAAATTATATCAAATAATTCTTTGAAGTTTTTTTTATCCATTCATGTACATTTTAAATTAATATTTTAAATAAAAATATAAAAATAGAAAAAACCTTTTTTTCTTTATTTTACTCTTGTATGGATGAAGAATAACTATAAATGTTTCAATTTATTGATATATCGCTATTTATTTATCCAGGGCTGCGGAGCCGGAGGCGAAACTTTTTGAGGGACTGGAGCCGGAGTCGAAATTTTTGGGGATCTGGAGCCGGAGCCGAAATTTTAGGGGGACCTGGAGCCAGAGTCGGAGCCACAAAAAAAGAGGCTGCTCCGGCTCCGGCAAATACAAAATTAAGTAGCTAATTATTAATTTTATTACTACAGGTTTATACTATATATATATATGAGTATAGTATATATATATATATATATTATATTATATATATTATATATATATATATTATATATATATATATTATATATAATATGTATACCGTAAATATATATATATATATAGGCATATATATAACTATATTATATATATATTATATATTATATATATAATATATATATATAATAATATATATATATATATATATAGTATTATATATATAATATTATATATATATATATTATATATATATATATAATTATATATATACCGATATATATATATATAGTAATATAAATATATTATATTATATATATATATATATAGATATATATATATAATATATATATAATAAATATAATATATATATAATATATAATATATATATATACTATATATATATAATATACGATTATATTACTTATATATATAATATATATATTATATATATATAATATATATAATATATAATTCTCTTTTTCCAGAAATTTGATTAGTAGCTATATTTATTATTCAATAATAAAAAAGGTTCGGTACTTCTATAGATAACTAATTAATTAAGTTTAATATCCTTAGAAAAATCATGTTAACTAAACCAAAATCGAAAACAACTCATGTACTTGAATATTTTACTCGCTCTGAAAATAACAATACTTACATTTGCCAATATGAAATAGTTAATACACAGTTGATGGGAACAGTCAGTTCGATCATGCAACAAAAGAGTCTACCTAACTACATTACTCATGGGGTAACAATACATCTATTGGATCCTTTTAATTAATGCGACATTTAAAACGCTATCATCCAGACATTGATGCAATTGTTAAAAAGAAAGGTGAAGCTAAAAGTAATCAGAGAAACCTTTAATTTCAAAACTGAGACTAAAAGTGGAAACTTTTCAGTTGCCAAAACTTGTTCTGTCTATTGTTAAGTGAAACATTCAAGAAATACAATTGATTATAATGGTTTTTAAAGATAGTGACCCATTGTTTTCTTTGGCATAACGCAGTTTAAAGCACTGGTGTGGAGACATGGCTTCGAACTGGTCCCTTTAGATTGGAAAAATATTTGTAAAATAGTTGTAGAAAGAAAAAATAAGCTTAAAAATTGCATAAATGGACGCTTTGTGGCATTTAAAAATGGAATATATTACACATGGCAAAGCATAAATTATTTGTCAATAATTTTATGTATGTGACGAAGATAAAAACAATATTTCTAAAATGTTAGCAGGTAAAAGAAAAAATTACTCAACATTTACGAATATTATTCATACGAATTTGTTACTGACACATTAAAACAGAATCGACAATCAAACAGAGAATAAGTAATTAGCTTAGTTACGGATACGCATCAAACATCATGATCAAAACGATTGAAAAATTAAATAAGGACATGGAAGATAATGAATAGGAAATTAGTTAAAATGTGATACGATTTATTGAAATGTCAAAACGAAGAAGTAATAGCTGTTTTCAGAATGAACTTGATAAAACTATGAAAAACTATGTTCTGATAACAGTTAACATTGCAACACATGAGATGTGGAGTGCATCTTTACAGTTAGGCAGTGCATGATGGTCTCCACAATACTCATAGAGCTAATCTATAAGCAGGCGAGACAAATAGCAAAAAGCAGCACATACCCCAAAATTAATGGAAGTCTAAAGAATCAAGCTGCAAAGTGGCAATCTTAGGTCAACAGAGAGACAAGATGGGAAGTACATGTCTATGCTCTACAAGTCTGAAAAGGCTTCTGCAACTAAAGATTATAGTAGTAGTATGCGATGCTGCCGGTACTTCTGAACTTTCTTCCTCCGACAGTCAGTGGGAACAAATCGATAAACCCATCATAGAATTATTAAAACACCCATACTTTGCAACAAAATATATTCAATCAGAAACTTGACTGCAGGGAAATTTTTATAGAGAACGGATTTAAGCAAATCACAAAAGTAGTGAAAAAGGGAAAGAATGTTAACTGAAATAAAATATTTTGTCACAATCTGTTTAGAATCTTTTTCCCAGAACTGAAGATCTGATATTTAAAGCCAGGAGTGTTCTTTGCGAACTAGGACTTAAAATGAATCAACGCTATCTAACAGAAATCTGGCCGGAGTCAAGCTAGTTCAGTCAGTTTACAGGATATCCTTCTCTTTCCGGTAGTAGAGACTTATAAGTCAGATGAAGATGAAAAGTCACCATTTGCCAGATTAATAAGCGCTACATTGAGGACGTATGGCGAGGACATATAGCGATTGAAACAAACATAAAAAGTACAATTTGTTGGTAAATTAAATTCAATCCTAAATTAATGGCTAGAAATGTTTCTATATGGCAGGGTAGTACTCCATATGCCATTAGAGTGGAATAATGAAAATTGAACCGGTCAAATTCAAAGTTCATTAGCTTAAGAGAGTCAATCAATTGCTATCCT
>JABUQX010066727.1:2500-5000 GCA_015478945.1 Trachelipus rathkii | reverse complement strand
AGTGTAAAAAAAAAAAACGCGATTTTTGACCGGTTTTCCCCATTTTTACGGTATAATATATATATATTAATTATATTATTTAAGATGGGGTATTCGTCCGATGTGGGGCGCATTCAGTCCAGGCTCAAAATGTAGTCCTATACGATGTAAAAGTAAATCTTAAAGATAAAAAATTTGGTATTTTTAGATCTCATTCTGAAGGTATATTTTACCGGATCACTAGTGTGATAAAATTTTGTGACTTTTGTTTCCAAGTTACAAACTATAACAATCGGGTAATTTTAGGCTTATAGATAAGAATCATACAGTCAAAAATAATTGGTACTCACATTATTGGTACGAAGATATAGTATTAAAAGATAGTTCATAACCTTAATGCATTTGTTGGAGTCATTCAGGCAAGAGATAAATAGGTTTTATTATAAAAATGTAACCATGGGGGCAATTCGGCCAGGTTTAAAAAATTTGTCGTGGGGCAATTCGTCCACATGAATCTTCATTAAATTAAATTTTTAATACTCTTTTACAAAAGTAACCGAAATATAAATGTTTTAAAATAATTTTACACTTTTTACAAGCAAAGATAGGTAGGTTAAAGTTTTTCACTTAGGCCTAATTATACCATACAAATTTTTAACCAGCAAGAAAAGTTGGTTCACACTTAAGCAAAAGTAACACGCAGGATACAAAGGGATACCGATGATGTATGTGTGCCAGACTCTTAACCAGTTTTCGTTTGCTTGCATTGGTTTCTTACGAATCGTAATTATGCCTAAACGCTCGAGTTCTGCATTCGTTTTTGTCAAAGTCGTTTGCGTTCGTTTTTTGTCAGACAGCTGCAAAATCGTAAAAAAGAAACGCTCATCCAAACTAAAGAATTTCCGCTTAATTCTGTGTAATATAGAATAAAAAGAAGAATTGCAACGCTTACAGAATAAATGCTCGAGTTTGCGTTTGTTTTGTCAAACAGCGCAAAATCGTAAAAAAACGCTCACCAATGTAAAGAATTTCCTAATTCTGTGTATATAGAATACAAAAGAATTAAGGAAATCCCTTACGTTGGTGAGCAATTTTTTTACGATTTTGCGTTTGACAAAAACGAATGCAAACTCGAACATTTTATTAGTTTTCAAACCCATTTCTAAAATAATAATTGTAAATACCATTATGTTAAAAAGAAGACCTAACGCTTGAGCTTGCACTCATTTTGTCAAAAGCAGCGTTTGCATGATTTTTCATTTTGTCAAACATCGCAAAATCGAAAAACCGCTCACCAAACAAAGAGATTTTCCTTAATCTGAATAATACAGAACTAAAAAAGATAGCAACCTTTAGCAGAACTTAAGAATTCCCTTACGTTAGGCGAGCCTTTTTTTTTAAAGATTTTGCATTTGACAAAAACGAACGCCAAACCTTGAACATTTAGTTAACGTTTTCGAACGCCAATTTCTCTTAAAATAATATTGTTAATAGCCATATGTTTAAAAATGAAAACTGACTTATCATATATTTTATTAAATAAAACCTTTTAAATTGAGGATTCTTAGGGATGTGAAAATTGAAGTGGACCGAATTGCCCGCCCCCCAAAATCTGTGGGCAATTCTGGTCCCACGTTACTTTCGGCTTCTAACATAACCTCTTATTTATATAAATACAAATACAATATATAAATACAAATGGGATAATAAGTTACATATAAAAATTTTTTGAAAAAAAAAACAAATAAAGTCTCCCATACACCTTAGCATTTTGAGTACCCCTGATTTTTGACCGAATTGCCCGTTGTTATCGAATATACTATACTATATACTATATATAATAGTATATATATATATATCATAATATATATAATATATAATATATTAATATATTATATATATATATTATTATATATTATATATATATAGCTATACTAATATATATATATATATATATATATATATATATATCATATATATATATAGTATATATATATATATATATATATATATATATATTATATATATATATATATATATATAATATATATATATACATATAGACCGTAGCAACGGGGTTACTTGGAAGAAAAACATCGAGCCTTTGACCAATGTATTACTTTTGTTGAAATAACTCCAGCTATTTGGAATAGAAAGGTGTTGTAGGCTCATTTTGTTATGAAATATGCTCTTTTAGATGGTATTGAATAAAAATACTAAACCTTTAATATCCCTGAGTTGCTTACATACTAAAATATATTTTTTCATTTGTACTAATTTTCAAACCCCTGAAAAATGTTACCCCATATTTGCGGCCAGGAATATCTGACCCCACCCAAATTTTGCATGTATGATAAGGGTCATATAAGATTATTGGATATTTATAGAAAATTTTTTTTTACAGTGTCAGTTATAAATATTTTAACAGCGGGGCAACTTGGAACACACCCCATGGGGCAACTTGGAATGCACCCATTGATTATAAAATGCATTTATCTACTAATTATTTTTCTTTTTGAGA
>JABUQX010066726.1:67500-70227 GCA_015478945.1 Trachelipus rathkii | reverse complement strand
TATTATTACTTCGTTCAGTTCGATTTAGGTGTTTAACCGTTTTCGCATTTATCATTGAAACGCTTTCGCGTTTTTCGTGCATAAATTATATATATATATATATATATATATATATATATATATATATATATATATATATATATATATATATATATATATATATATATATATATATATATATATATCGATAATATATATATTGCGTCATCATATAACTCACATCTAAATTTCTTTCAATGCATTCGCTAACAGGGTTTTCAGGATGGTGACCTTGGCGCCCAAGAGCCTTACCCCTAGGGGTGACCTACGGTCACAAAAAACTCGCCTGTGGGCCACCTGCTCGATTAAAAATCATTAAGCTATCCTTTGCTCCCCCCCGTCACACACACAAGAGGTGTACTTGTTATATTTTTCACTTCAACTCTCAGGGCACATTCTCTCTCTATCCTGACTTAAATTTTGGATTAATTCTTATTATCTACATACATTATATTCCAAGTTTAAAGCAAATATCTCTTACCCATTTTAAAAAAGACATTAAATATATATATATATATATATATATTGATATATAAACTCTTTCTTTTACTATATATATATATATATATATATATATATATATATATATATATATATATATATATATATATATATATATATATATATATATATATATATATATATATCTATTCACACTCTATACTCATGGTGGATAATTGGTTTTAGAGCGACAAATATCATCAATCCATATCTCAAAAACTACAACAGCTACAAGGAAAAGGAATACATTGCTGGAATGCTGGTCCAATTTTAGTGCGGAAAATGTAAAAAAAAAAAAAAAAAAAAAACAAAATATATCTCAAAAACTACAATAGCGAAAAGGAATACATTTTTGGAATCCTGGTAAAATTTTACATAGGAAAATGTAAAAAAAATAAAAAAATAAAAAAAATTATTGTTAATAATTATAGTAATATAATTAGAGAGCCTATTTAGAGACCTTTTATTGGTTACTCGTTAAAATAAATAGACTTTCTATTAAATTTTGCTTTTTTTTTACTAAAGAATACCCCAAGGGTATACCGCACCGATGGCAGGAGTCGGGGTCTCTCGGCCTTCCGGGGGAACTACGGGTAGGACTAATCCCCCACTCCGGGGAGGGTCTCAGAACCCCGCTCTTTGGTAAATGGGGTGTCTTGAAGTTCCTCCGCCCTCCCCCTACAGGGTATGAAACAATCCCCCTGTGTTCCCCGTCGGCTCGAGCCCCCTACATTTGCCGTGTAATACACAAATAATATATATATATACTATGTCCCCTGCTCCTAAAAAAAATAGCCAATATTTATTTTATTTTATTTATTTATTTTTTTTTTTACATTTTCCTAACTAAAATTTTACAAGGATTCCAAAAATGTATTCCTTTTCGCTGTAGCTATTGTAGTTTTGAGATATGATTTTTTTTTTTTTTTTTTTTTTTTTTTGCAGTTTCAGCAATAAGAGCTGCCAGAGACCAACAATGTATTCCTTTCCTGTAACTGTGTTTGAGATGAATCGATATCGTTCTTCATCCTAGCTCCAGTGTCATCACCTATATATATATAATATATATATATATATATATATTTATGGGTCATGTTAATTTTTTCTTACGTTCTTTGGTGAAGTTTTGTTAATAATGAAAAAGTAAAATTTACCCAATGAAAGAGAAAATAAGTTATTCAATATTTACAGTATTGGTGAAGCTCGATAAATTTTTAATTCTTTTCTTTTTAATTTTTATTTATATTTTAAGTTTTTTTAAACAATTTTATTTAATTATTAACTGTATTGGTGCTAAAAAAATGTTCATGATTGTTCTTCAATATTTTAATTATTGTTATTTATGTTTCTTATGGTATTTAATTACATTACATTAAAACAAAGAGGAATTAAATATTTGTCAACCAGTGTGTGTTAAATTCAATAACTACTTGTGGGAGGTAACATAAATCATTATTTTTAATTTGAAATTTGATTAGGTTACGTTATGTAACGTTATGATTAAGCCAGGTTAGGTTAGGTTAGGTTAGGTTAGGTTAGGTTAGGTTAGGTTAGGTTATTTTAGGTTAGGTTAGGTTAGGTTAGGTTGGGTAAGGTTAAGACATTTTAGGTTAGGTTAAGTTAAGTTAAGTTAGAATTAGGTTAGAGTAGGTTTATATAGGTTAGATTATGGGGTAGATTAGCTTATATTGCATTAGATTAAGAAAGTTCAATATTGTTAAATATCAATATTGGTGAACAAAACATGACGGTGGAAAGTACGTGGAGTGTTTTTAAATATAAAACTAAAAAACAAAAAGGAATGAACATAAAGATGATTGATTCATATATTTGCGAGTATGCGTGGAGTAAAAGAAATGAAGGAAAAGGACTTAAGTAAACCATGGTCCTCAAAATAATTTAGTATTGGAATGGTTGGTCATTCTTTACGAACAGCATTGTTTATATATATATATATATATATATATATATATATATATATATATATATATATATATATATATATATATATATATATATATATATATATATATATATATATATATATATATATATATATATATATATATATATATAACTAAGTATAGATATATATATATATAACTATATTTATTATAAAAAGGAATGTAATGTTAACATTATAAAACTTCAACTTCCATTAAATATATTACCATTATTGTAAGTAAT